>BDMB01000221.1:37190-99138 GCA_016859785.1 Macrotyloma uniflorum
AACATAAAGTCTAGATTTATTTTGATTATGCACCGCTTTATCTTTGACTTGATTTTCCTATTTCTTATAGTTAGTCATTGACTTTGCCTCTCTAAATCATAATATTAAATTAGTTAATGAATCCTACAACTTTTAATTTTTGCTACATCAGAAAATTTGGAATGCTACATCAACCATGAGAAAGTTTTATTTAATTTAGGTTGATTATGAGACAACTTGAAATAAGTTCTTCATATGCACACACAGGTTTGGGTACCCTTTTGTAGAAAACAAAACATTGAGCGAAGGAATCCTGATGCATACTCCATTTTGAAGAAAAACCCCATAAAGAACATGAAATGGCATGATTTGTGAGTATTTCTCTAAAAAGCTTCTATTAAATGATAAAAAGTGGTTTCAGGCCGAGGTAATTGTTTGTGTCCATAATGTTCTTTAAGACTAACAGATACAAGTGTAACCAGGAGACGATACAGAAAAGCAATAGCCCCCAATATGTAAACTAAGTTACTAATGCAATTATCATTTGACGTGAGATCTGAGGAAGATATGTGCTTAATAGAATGAAAACAACAGTGAACAAACATAAATGCGATTTCCAACCGAAAACATACAAGTTTGTACTTAGGTTACGTAGTTGAGAACTTAGATCTAATCCCAAAAATCCTTCTCAAACTTGCAAATAATGTATAAACCCTAAGTTTGTTTGGTTTAGAAATGAAATTCGTGAAGAGTAAATAGAAGGACGCGTGAGAGTGAGGGAGTGAGAAAGATACTCTTTCGTGTAGAGGAAATCGATTCTGCTCCGACCCCATTACATAGTAGCTGTGCTATTCCTGTTACACTCTACCACTGTCACGTAAGGTTGTTGGTTGTGTTGCGGACACTATCTTTAACCAAGATCCTTCTCACATCTCTCCTATACAAGCTGACACGGCATGGACTTCTACCTTCTCATTGTGAGGAGAGGAAGGTAGAATATTAAATAATTTATGACAACAATCATAAGTTATCTTTTAATCTAATTAATAGACACATTAGTTAAAGTATTTATTCTCGAATGAATATAATAGTAGTAGAAGTATTTGTATTGATTAATACTTAGATAAATGATCAAGTTATGAAATGTTTTGTGAGATTCTAAAATAAAAATATTTTCATTCAAGCAAATGTGATCTTTCATTGTTTACCTACCGGCATGACTCTGATATTTTCATCTATTGGTATATGTAGATGATATAATCATCACAGGCACCTCTGTTTCTCTTATTCAGCAGCTAAACTCAGAAATTGCACTCTAATTTTTCTCTCAAGCAGTTGGGTAACTTTATTACTTTCTAAGAATCGAAATCAACTATCTTTCTGACAAGACTATTGTCATGACTAAGTAAATATGTCAAAGACATTTGGCATAGAACAAAAACGGTTGAAGCTAAACCTATATCCTACAAACTATCCAAATTAGGATCAGATTTATTTCAAGATCCTACTTTGTACAAATCGGTAGTTGGAGCCTTGCAATATGCTACCCTTACAAGATTAGAAATCAGCTATACTATAAACAAAGTTTGTCAATTCATGTCCAACCCTTTGGACACTCATTGGATAATTGTTAAAAGAATCCTAAGATACCTTAAGGGTACTCTTTCTCATGGTCTTCAAATGCAACCAACATCAGTAAATAAACCTTTTTCTATCACAGCCCTGTGTGACACTGACTGGTATTATGATACAATATTTTTGGGTTCTAATCTCATTTCTTGGTGGTCTCGCAAGCAGCATGTCACTGCTAGATCAAGCACTAAAGCTCAATACCACAGCTTAGCTCAATCTTCAACAAAAATTATCTGGATTCAAGCTCTTTTGAAAGAATTATACATTCCTTTCTCCACTCCTGCCATGCTCTACGACAATCAAAGTGTTGTAGCTATAGCACACAATCCTGTTTTTCACTCTAGTACGAAGCACATGGAGATTGATTTTTTGTGTTTGTGATCAAATTTAATCTAAATAACAATGGAATGTTCATATGATAATGGAGGAAATATATGGAACATGAAAAAATATGATATGAAACCTTGAAAACTGCTAATAACTACCATTTAATTAACTAACAACCATATAATCAACTAAGGATCTAATTATTCTGACTTAGGGTTAGATGCTAAAATGACACCACATATATATGTCAAGCTGAGGCATTTCTAGTAAATGTAAGTCAAAGTTCAAACAAAATATTAATATACCGCCGCAACTGTTGTTTTAAGTGCTAATCCATGAACACGGGGTAAAACTACTTGTTTGACAAGCTGAAAGGCAGAACAAAAAAAATTAAAAAAACACAATTGATATTCCTGCTTTAATACCAAACATGAACAAAAAGTGTCAATGATTATCTCAATATGAGTTGGACAACATTAGGGACATATAATATAAACCTCAATGGAGAAATAAGGTAACAATTAAGATGGTACAGATTATTTAAATTATTAGTATTGAAAAAATTATTTGTAATTGTGTGTTTTATACACACATAAGTTTTTTATTTATGATGAAGATATGCAATAATAAAGAATAAATCAATACCTAATAATGGAAAATATTTGGTAAAATATTTCCCAATCAAATCATATCATAACATATGTCTAACGAGTCATCTTGTAACAAATGTCAACAATGTGAAACCCTTAGAGAGACTAAATGAACTTGTTAATTAGATAGTTGTTGGAATTGACGAAGTTAATAATGACAATGCTTCACGGATCAATTTGTCACAACTGTGTGAATATGACTTGCTGAGGAATTGGTAACACTTGGCGTTAATGTGAGTGGTGTAGTGTAGAGGTCATTGAAGAAGGGTGGCTTCAATCACTGGGTCGCATTAGAGGTCCAAGGACACAACAACTGTTAGAGAGAAAAAACAAAAGAATGCTTGGAGGGCACAATGCCTACTGAAGAGAAAAATTATTCAAAGAGCGTAGTTGTTGCCTGTCGGAGAGCAAAAGTACTTATAGAGGATGCTGACTTCCACAAAGTAAAAATAATATATAATTTTAATTTTTAATAATATTAAAATTTTAAACAATATAATAATAATTATTAAAGTTTATACACTAATATTATTATTCATTTAAATTTAAAATAATATATAATTTTAACTTTTAATAACGTTAAAAATTTAAATAATATAATAATAATTATTAAAGTTTGTATATAATATTATTATTGTTGTAATCTTTTATTATTTTCATATTTTTTATTATTTGTTATAATTATTTATAAACTAATTATATATAAGTTTAATTTTAATAAAAAGTTAAATTAAAAAATAAAAAATAAATCGATTCAAACAGTATGATTAAAATTAGTTTAAATTTGATTTAAAGTTTTCTGTTTCAAATCATATCAAATTTTTATATTATACTAAATTGCACTATATTTATATAATTTAATAAATATAATCTTTTAAAATTGTTATATATATATATATATAATATCTATTAAATAATATAATATTTTATTTATTTTAATAATTATATATAAAATTATATAAACAAAAATTTGTCTATATTTCTATATATATAATATTTTTTCAAAAATTATTTATAAAAATGATTTGAAAATAAAAATTATATATCATATAAACGGTAATGATAAAGAATAAAAATTATACATCATATAAAAATTATATATCACAAAGAATTAATTATGAAGTTATGAAATAGAAAAACTGTAAAGATAAATAATAAAAAAATAAAATAATTTTAAGAAATTAAAATACTATTATTCTAATATATGATGAAAAGAAATATTAACATTAAAAGAAAACTTTTTATATATTAATATAAATTATTATTTATTTCATCTTAGATTTAATATTATATAAATAATTTTATAGTATTATAATTTATAAAATAATTCTTTTTTTTTATTTTCATATTTATATTAATTAATTAAATTTAAAATATATATTGTGAATTATATAAATTAAAATAAATTTATAAACAAATTTTAATTACAAGAAAACAAAAAAAATTGTTATTTAAATAAAAAAAAATTTATTTAAGATTTTATGCAAAATACATAAATCTAGATAACAATACTCAATTCTTCTTATTTTTTAAGAATAAATAACGATTAGAAACCTAAAAAAAGAAAACTCCTAAAAACTTTATAATTTCAAAATCTAAAACAACCCTAAACTCTATGATTTGACAACAAACTTATGCTCATAATCTTTCAAAGAGAATCTAAGATTCTTTCTTAATTATAACATCTCTCATTGATTTTATCATTTAAATTATCATTTGAAATAAAGTCAGACATTCATTCATCAACTACTTTTAATTTGATGTCTTTGTCTATTGAAGAAGGTTGAAGTGAAAATAAAACTTTATAACTTGTACATCAATCAATAACATATCTATAAGGAATTGTAGTAAAAAATATGTTTGTTAAGGTTCATCGTTTTATTTTCTTAATAAATTTTAATTTGATGGACATAATTAAAGACTCTACTCATTTTTTTCGGAGACATTAATTTTACCATATATATATATATATATATATAAAATGTTTGAAAGATATTAATTTTGTCAAAATTAATCACAGAAGAAAAATAGTATGTTTAACTATATTTTATTTATAACTTTTCTCAAATTTCGTTTTGTTTCTAATTTACAAATTTAATAGACAGGAAAAAAAACGTTTAACTACATTTTATTTATAACTTTTCTCAAATTTCGTTTTGTTCCTATACTTTACAAGTTTAATATAAGTCTATATATTTTCTTTCTAATAAAGAATTGATCCCTACCTTTACATTTTTTTAAGTTCTCGGACCAAGAAAGAAATTACAAAAACTAAATCAAACTTCCATAATGTATAAATCAATATTAAAATTACACAGTTTACAAATAATTTCTTCGGTCTATCAATTTGACCATTTTTCTTTCTATTCTTTGGAAAGATATTGCTAATTTTTATATTTTTTTATATTTTTTTCATGAATCCAAGGTATGTTCTAGTCAAGAGTAAAAAAGTGATCCTTCAAAATACTAAGATCCATTTAAGAATAAATCTAAAAATAAAATTTTTACCCATGAAATAAATTACTTACATTTAGGTATGACTATACCAACAATATTGAAAGATATGATATGACATATTAAATATTATGTCACCATATAACCAATTTCAAACTATTTAAAAATTATAAGAATCAAAATTAACAAAAAAAAGTTCAAATTAAAATTTACCTATTTCAATTGATTAACAAAAATACTTTATAAAAAAAACTACGGACTAAAAAAGTTTTAAAGGGAAAAAGTAGATAATATATACTTGCAGGATTCTAGTGAGAGCCATCACTGGTGTTAGGTGGTAGAGTTCGTCTAACATTTCTCCTTAACTAACTGTTTTGCTTTCTTCTCCTCCTTAGAGTTGTTCGATTCATTTCTTTGACGTATTATCTCAGGAAGTCCATTGATTCGCTCTCCACTCTTTGTGGGGTTTTTCTTCAAAATGAAGTATGCATCAGGATTCCTTCGCTCAAAGTTTTGTTTTCTACAAAAGGGTACCCAAACCTGTGTGTGCATATGAAGAACTTATTTCAAGTTGTCTCATAATCAACCTAAATTAAATAAAACTTTCTCATGGTTGATGTAGCATTCCAAATTTTCTGATGTAGCAAAAATTAAAAGTTGTAGGATTCATTAACTAATTTAATATTATGATTTAGAGAGGCAAAGTCAATGACTAACTATAAGAAATAGGAAAATCAAGTCAAAGATAAAGCGGTGCATAATCAAAATAAATCTAGACTTTATGTTGAGGTCTCTAGCGATGTGTGTTTGTTCTCAAATCCAATAACCCGTGTGAAAGCTGTGTACAATTTCCATACTTTTAATTTAAATTAAAATATGTTAGGCAATATTTGCCTTTTCCAATCAGTGTTTTGCTAGTGCACTTCATGCCTTGTGATCATTGATTTGCAATCCTTTCTTGTTCTTACAAATCACAAATTGTTTCAGGGGTCTACGTTCAGGAAAAGACTTTCATATTTATGTGCATGGATTACAAATCACAAATTGTTTCAGGGGTCTACGTTCAGGAAAAGACTTTCATATTTATGTGCATGGATCGTGATGGAACTGTGGTATTGATGGTGTGAGTTCTTACATCTTTCGTCATAGTTTGTTGTCAGTATATCATGCTTAGCTGTTGAGGGCTAGAAATTCTTGGTGAGCAAGGTTATTAATGTTGATTTTCTTTGTTATTGTGGTTAGCCCTGACACACTGGATCAAATTGAAGTTTCCAAGGACTTGTTCAACAAGGATTGTTTATATCTAAGAGGTGGATAAAGCTAACACTGTTCAACTCAATCACTGTTATTTTTCTGTCAATTAATATGGAACATTTATAACTTTTTAATGGTGCTTAGTGCTCATACTCTAAATGACTCTAAGATAACATCCTTGTTTCAATAACTTGCAAGTGTGCCAACAACTATTTTATGATTGTCATTTTTATGAATTATTGGCAATTCCACTTTTTTTGTTTTGTTTTTCTAATCAAATCCACTATTCAATTTCTATATAAGATTTTTGTTAGTTGCTAAGCCTTTGGTTATTTTGTTATTAGGCTTGTCAGTTGTTTCTATGGTAGTTGTACGTCTCTCTTTATTCTAATATAAGGAGACTTGTAATTTAGTTAAATATATAAAATAGATATTTTCTTTCAATTTTTCTTTCTCTTCTCTCTCTCAAAAGAGCTTTAATAAAGAATCACCAACTTACAACAAAAATTCCCTAATTAAGCCAAAAGGTTGCCCACCAACAGTAATTCTAGAATATCCACTACGATTCCACTCCCCCTCCTTTAAAAGTATACTCTTCCCGATCAGTAGCAGCATCCCCCTTCTTCACTCCTCCCATGCCACGTTTCCTTTCTGTTTTTCCCCTCTCTCTCCTCTACCTCACTTCTTTCCTCATCCAGCTTCTGTTTTAGGCCTTCATTACCAGGCCCAAAACCTTAAGCCTCTAGGCCTGACTCAATGTTCCTTCTCTTTTGTCCTTCTGCTATATACTTTTGTTAATGACTATTAGTGGCTCTGCATTTATGAACAAGTTTATTCTCTACTTTAGTAGTTATCAAGTACTAACTTTTATTTGCTACTGTTTAATTATCATTTTGTTGCTTGGTTGGCAGATGAAATGAAAGTTAAGGTACAATTTTACGATGACAAGCCTTTATCCGCATCAGTTCCAAAATGTGTAACTTGTATTGTCAAGGAAGCCATTGCAGCCACCCCGAGGTATGTGTCATTATTCATTGTTGTGCTTAAAAAATATTCTCTATGTTATATCACTTACATTTTTCTCCTTTTATTTTTGTCTTATGTCCTACAGAATTTCTGATGAATTATGCTAGCATATTATCTTACATACTACTCTCTTATTGGTTTAAACATTTTACCTAATTTTTGTTTTTTTTTCGTCTATACCATGAACTTAGTTCAAGCCAACATTCAGCAACTTGTAATACCTAAGGAGCTATGCGAATGTCTGTCAAATTTTTTTCAATTTGTCTTCCTATCCAGACTTCCTTCTTGATCATTTTTTCCTTGTGACTTGACTTTGTTGTTTAAATTTCTAATGTACAACATTGTTTTGGAGGTACTGTTTGTGTGCCCTACAACACCACTAGTTAGATCTTTTTTAGAATTTCTAAATATCTCCTAGTCATAATATTTTAGAGTTTCTTCACAATCTCTTAGTGGTATCTATATTTCTTGATTGCTTTCTTGTTTAATTATGCTCAGGACTTTACTATTAGTATGACCTACTGTGTTACACATTTTTTTTATTAGAGTATTATTCATAGTACTTTTTATAATTTTTTCTTACTTTTCCTCGTCAACCCAACTCATCATAATTTAAGCAGTATTTAGTCACTAGTTTAATGCTTGTTGATTAATTATTTTCTATGTACAAGAAACATTCTTTTGGTTTCTTAGATTTGATCCATATTGAAACTCATGTATGTCCTTTATGCGATGTGTACCATACTTTACATTCATTCATATTTTCATATGATATGTAAAGATTAACAATCAACTTCTGCTGCAATATTCATCATATTAAAGAACAAACATGTTGGGATCAGAGCATTCTTATTGTCATTCCTCTAAACCTCCCCCTTAAATAGTTGATGGATACCTATTAAGTAAGAAAAAAAGACAAGAAGTGCTTTTGATATGCACTCAAGTACTTTGGGAACTCACCCTTAAAAGCTAGTATTAAGGCGTAAGATCCAAACACTTAGATACTCCATTGAACACCTCATATTACTTGATCTGGGACTGAAGCATCCCATAATACACAAGTCTCTATCATAATGCTTCCTTTGATAGTTTCCATCTGAATCACAATAAGTATATAACTATACATTCACTATCATACACTAGTAATATTTCTGAATGTTCAGTTCTCAATTTGTGAGAGCGTGCTGATTATTTTTTAATTTTTTTCTGATTTTTTTCTAATTTTCTATATCAGTCAATATTTACATACTGCTAATTTGAATTATTCTACATATCAATGATGGAAGTCAACATAGATGGAACATCTAACCTTCTCTGTAATCTACATTCTTTGGCCTATAGTTTATGTCCTAATTTTTTTTCCTTGTTAATTTAAGGAATAAAAAGGTAGTACTGGACAATGTCCTTGCAGTTGAAGCTGAAAACCGTTGTACAAGTCAAATGCGATCACTAATTGACCAGAGTAGCTTGAAACAAGGATGAATTGTGGCCTTAGAAGGTTTTCTTTTTATTAATTGTCGTATATCGTCTTGAACAATTGCATGAATATTACTAAAATGTTCTCCTTCGGTCTACTTGTTAATGCTGGAGGGAAATTTTGTATGTATCTCTATGATTAGGCTATAGAAAATCTGTTATTGATCTGGGGCATAGATTTTCTCTGGTGACGTTTGCAATCTAGAGCATTCAATCTCATGCATTGATGGGTGGCCAACCTCTATTTGATTTCTCTGCTCTATGGAAAGATTTCGAAAAAAATTATAGGGAAGAAATAGACATAGAACAGTTTAAGATGGCCCTTTGTCATGTGGATTTACAGATGAAGACTCTGCCAGAAACTGCACAGGTGAGTTATACACATGTGGATTCACCAGTAACTGAAATCTGGCTATTGCACGTTCCTTTGTAGTAAAATATTATACTCGGTGAGGAAGTTTTTAATATGTTGGCATGTCCAGGTTGCTTATCTGGCTAGTTGCTTTAACCTTAGGGATCACTGTGCAAAGAATCCTGAAGGTCTTCTAAGATTTGGAAAATCTGGATGCCATAAATTTCGTCCGTTCAGGTAAGCCATATTGTATACAAGTTATAACGAGAACATTACAATATCAAGTATATGAATGATATAATATTCTTCAGAAAATGTAAAATTTAGTGTCATGACATCTTCATGAAAAATACTTGTTTGTCCTAGATACTTTCTTAAAGTTTGTCACAAGACCAAGTGCTAAATAAAAGAAATAGTTTAAGTTATATGCAATATGCAATGCAAACTATTTTCAAATAAACATCCAATGGTTTACCTTGTTACCACATCATATTAATGAATAGTATAAAGTGCTAAAGTAATAAAAATTTGTTCGATATAAAAATGTTTTACACTTTTATATAAGAGGAGAGATCTAGTTATTCAAAGAGTAAAAAGTAGAGACTCACTCTTATTTCTCATCATTTATTTTTTTTAAGTAATCTAATAGTGTAATATTCTAAATCTCTCCTTTATATTCACATTAATATATATATATACTAAATCAAGAAATAAGCATTTTTAGTTCTTTTTATTAAACATATGTAAAAAGTTAAATATTGACAGTTAAGAGTACAGAGTTTATCCGTTGAGCAGTATTAAAAATCCCACAACATCATGTAAAGCTGTGATAAGAATAGAATATAAAGACAAGTGCAAACTTCATTTTATTAAATTGATTCTTTGTGAAGTTGAATGAGGTTTTGAAGTCTACTTTTTAATATGCTATTTTCTTAAAACATAGATAAAATAATGAATGAGGGTATCTTGTGGCATTTTCTTGCTTTGTCCCTATCTAATACGGAAGTTTTGTTTGCATATTATGATAAAGGTATAAGCATTTTGGGCAATTTGCTCCCCTTGGTGGAGAGCAAGGGGCAGCAGAACTTCCTGGAGACTGGGTTTCAATGGGTCACAACACTCAATGGCTTTGGTATTCTATATATGCAAGGTAATGACTAATCAACAATGTTATCAAGTTCACATATTTGCCTCTACTATTTGTGTATAATGCCTTACTTTAATATCTTTGTTCCTCTCTCAGCAAGCGAGCTGACGGACAAGAATGTTAGTCATTTCAGACTGGAGAAGAAGATTCATATTTGGGAGAGATTCTAATCGTATTTAAGTCCCCAGAATTAGATTGCATTTTTATATTTTGAGTTGCTACGTTTCTATGTTATTTATTGTACCTGTTATATGTAGTATTCTGATATTTTGAAGTTACATCTCTTTGCCCTACTTCCACTAGAGACAGTTTGAGGATTGAGATCTGATGAACAAGCACGATTTTATTACAGTTGCCATTTTCCAAGAAGGTACTCGAATAGAACCTTGTAGGATTTCTAGTGAAATATGAAAACAATTAGTTAACATACAATAGAAGTAACACTACTTTTCACAATTTTCAAATCACACATTCACACCAGGTAAAATTTAGAATAAAAACTGCTTAGCACTTGTTTTGCACAAAAAGATAGTTAATATAGAAAAGAAAATGACTTGGTAACACTCGAGACTAAAAACCACTTTCCAATTGTTACTCAACCAAACTATACCCATAATGTTAAAGTTGGCATCACAGAATGATAATCAAATGTGCCTTTCAAATAAACAAAGTGAAATTTAAAAAGTAGTCGGTTTTAGTTATACATTTTAGCATTCTTTGATATGAATCCAGCATGCCAATTAAGATGAGATATTACCAATATATGCATTCTTCCGACAAGAAGCTCTTTATGACAAAAAAGACATAATTAAACCGTCTTTATTTGACAATAATATTCAAAAAATGCCTCAACAAATTAGCTAATCATTCCTATATAGCCTGGAATAAGTAATGAAGAAATTGAATTAATCAATATTATATATTTTAACATCAAGAAGTCATACACACGTGATGATCAACATCACGTTTCAACTTAAGACATTTCAGAGAATGAATAAGCCAACTTCATACCTCAGACGAGTGAAACTAAAAACTTAAACTTTTAAAGTGTTTCTTTGCCTTCTTTTCTTCTTGAAATCTTCTGGACCAGCTAGACAAGTTGATGATGAATTCAACTCCTCTAAAAGTTTTGTTGCCAGCTCAACCTTCCTTGTTTTATTTAAATTTTGGATTAGGGATCGACATATATATATTGAAGGAAGAATCCCCTTCAGTTTCATCTCCCTGAAGTATTTCAAAGATTCCTCAACATTTCCTGATTGGCCAAAACTTTCAATTAGTGCAGTATATGTAAGTAGGTCTGGTTCAATCCCGTTCTCGGTCATTTCCTTAAAATACAGAAAGCACATATCAAATCTTCCAACCTTCTGCAAGCTGTTTATTAGGGTATTATAAGAAGCAGTATTTGGGACGAGACCAATATCCTCTTTGGATGCAAACACATCAATTATTTCATCCACACCGCCCGTGTGACCCAAGATATCAAGAACAATATTATATGTGACCAAATCCAGTCCATACCTCAATCCTCTAACATGATCAAATATCACCAAGGACTTATCTTTCTGTCCACATTTTGCAAAGGCAAAAATGATCTTGTTGATGAAGGATGACGATGTGCTTGAAGATATTATCTCTGATATTTCCTCAAGAAATCTGAGTAGCTCCACACAATCATTTACTTTTGTGAAAGCCTGAGCAAACTTAAGGCATGAGGTTGCACTTGGGGATTTATAAGACAACAATAATTTCTTGAAAACTTGACAAGAAAGGTCAATGTCATTCTTCTGGCGTACCTCCTCTAATATGAGATTATACACATCAAGGG
Organism: Macrotyloma uniflorum; assembly: GCA_016859785.1. Classification (NCBI taxonomy): domain Eukaryota; kingdom Viridiplantae; phylum Streptophyta; class Magnoliopsida; order Fabales; family Fabaceae; genus Macrotyloma; species Macrotyloma uniflorum. Next base: position 49,316 of record BDMB01000221.1, read on the forward strand.
AAACAACAATGTTCTTATCATTTAAAATTTGTAGCATTTTAGTGGCAGCGGAAAGATTTCTAGACTTGCACATCTTATCGATATATGTGCTATAGGCTTTCACACTAGATGCTGGTGTATTTTCAACAGTGGCAAGAAATTCTTTCAGGACTTCCATTGTCTCCATCTCTTTGCCAGGAGATGCCTCAGTTGAATAAACCTGAAAACAACAATGTGCCAAAGAATTAACTTTTACTAGTTTAAAAACATTCAAATACAAAATAGTTTGGTTGTGATGGGAATGATGCAGTTCAATATCGTAACAAGAATAATCGTTAGATTCATGTGATTGAGAACTGCTTATCCAAACGACATTCACTTATATGTAGCTGCCAAATGCTCAAAACCAAAAAATGTAGATGGCCATTAAAAGGTAAGTTCAATATGGACAACTATTTAGGTGCTAAACTAAACTAAAGTACGCTGAAATATGGTATATGTCAAAATTCATTCATATATGGCAGGCGTGCACATATCTACCATCTCAAAGAACAAGTATCTAAGAATGACCCAAGAACACTAGCACTTGAAAAGTATGGCTCTATCAAAATAGGCAAATCTATACAAAACTATTAAAAAAACTCAAGTAATGTGAAAAAGTTTGATGATGGGCTAATCTTAGTGGATCACGTAATTCAACCTAGGAATTAGCTGTAGCTAATAGCCGATAATCAGACACGACTTGTTCAACTAAAGTTTATTTGTTCAAGTGATAAGTTTGATCTAATGCCAAACCACTTCCACCATGAAAGGGCAAGATGTTGCCGCGAGGAAATATTAGTAAACTCATCTCATCCTTGCATAAACCTCATGAGGAATAAACTCCTGAAATGGTTTGTCTCTAAAAGTGCACAAGTAAAGGGCATCAACCCTAGATTTTATTTACAGCAAAATGTGCTCCTGGCCCACTAAAATTCAAAGCGATATACCATTACTTGTGCACTTCAGAGACAATCTCACATTAGAGGAGCCTCATCTATTTGTGAAAACGTGTAGTTAATTAGTTTTGAGTCCTCTTGCACTCCTTAACATATGATACAATAGTTTTAATGCTTCTCAACTATCACACCAATCACTTCTTCATGCTAAAAGTTTTGAACTTCAAAAACAACAATAATAATCATTCAACTTACAGTAAAACTCAAATTATTATGGCATAGCAAATTACAAAGGCAGTATATTGGCAATCATGACTCATGAGTGCAGGTTCTGAGAGCCACCCACCACAGGGAACTTTACTTTCCACAATGAAGAGGATTCCACGTTTATTCAAAATAGTAAGAAAATTGAGAATTGAGTGAAAATTTGGTTTTGGAAGGGTACCGGATGGTAGTTGGAAGAGGAAATGAGAGATTTAAGCGAAAGCGGAACTCTTTAATCAGTGAAAAGCCCCTTGTTGTTCCTGTTGCTCCTCCTAGCATCTTTTGCAGGTGACTTAAGATTTCCACGTTTATATGTTCATGTTGTTTAGGGCAAGTTTTAGTTACCGTGCACCTAGATAAATTCCTTAATGAAGATATATTAGTTAAGTTCGGAGACAACACGTAAAGAACAAAGTAATTTTAAATGCTATCTTTCTTTCTCAGAAGTTTTATTTCAATAATTATATGATCCTATATAATGTAAGCTTTTCTTATTTACTGAAATAAAAATTTCAATTCAAATTGAAAATAATAAAAACAACACTTAAAATACACAATGTAGGTTTTCTCTCAAATATTATAACAATAAATTAAAAACACTAGACTTATTGTAAAGTGTAATTTTTCAAAATAATTAAAATACTAAATTAAAGATAAAAATTTTATATGGATTTCTTTCTGTTATTTCACAGAAATGTTAGTCTCCATTTATTATATTTTACAAATACTATGCATTTGAAACAAAAATAAGAAATCCAATAAATAAACGAAGTCATAAAAGTGTAAACATGAAAAAATATTTATATTAAAAATATTAAATAATAAATTAAAAAATGTGTTCATGCCCACATGTGACGGGTTTCACAACAAACCTCAAAAGTTATGTTTTTGCAAAATAGACCCTGTATAAAAGCTTGATAGTGCCATTCCTTCGCAAATTGGGTGTGGAGAATAAGAGAACGTTCAGTGCCAACGGGAATTCATCATCGTTGATTCGTCGACGAAGCCCAAGTTTTTGGTTTGGTGAATGGTAACCCTTTTTCTTTTTTCTTTTGGTTTCTGTTCTGCATTCACAATTGATGCATTAAGAATGGAGATTTTGTTTGTCCAACGGTAACCCTACGATGTCTAACTCATACACAACTGCTACAAATCTAACTGACAATTCGGTGTGCCTTCAACACAAATCTTATTCGATTTCTAGTATCAGCAGATCCTAACAAGAGTGTTGAATGGCACTTCAGTCACGTTTTTCACAGGTTTACCGTAGATAATAAGAATGTTTGCGAACTTAAGTGATGGAATATCACATTTCAAAACGTTAAAGTCAATCAGTTTCACCTTTTCTCTAGGGTCTTTCTTGAAAAGGGATACAAATCATCAGTGGAGTTTTTTTTATAAATACACTCCAATAGCAGGCCAGCCTAATATCTCAATTGACAAATGAAACATGAGTAAACCTGAATCTGACCTTCTATCAGGTTCCGTTACAGATTTCAGTTCTAGTGCACTAATGGAAATTAATTTGGATGGTTGGAATTCCAAAGTTTTGGTTTTTGACTAAGCTAAATAGAGTCCTGTGATCCAGGTAGTTGATCTCACCTGACGACTTTGGATGATTGCCCTGGTGGGTACCGTAGTTTATCCATTCCCAATTTGTGCCTTGATAAAGGAATTAATAGTGGACACATCAGAATTTCACAGTCCAATAGGGAACTGAAAACAATGTTATGGAAACCATGAGCCAATCAATAAACGGCCAAAATAAACAATGTTGACAATTCTCAAATCTGATCTAGATGAAAATAATTCTTGAAATAAACAAGCAGTTTATTCAAGCCAAACAAATTACAAAGCAGTATAGAAAGCATAACACCTTAAATGTGTTCTATTCTTAAATTTAACAAAGTAAAGTATGCTATTAAAACGAAACTGTATGAAACTGGGTGACATAACCTAGTATTAACCAAAAATACCAAATAACTTATTTAAAATGATAGTGGCTTCTGGCCAATGTATGGAAAACTGGCCAATCCTTCAGGAAGTTATGACTTCTTCCTTAATCTTATAAGTCCTAATCCCACTCTTTCCGTATCTATCAAATGACAAAATATAAAGCCAGATTAGTTGTCAAGGGATTCAATAAAGTTAATGGGTTCAATTTTCATGAAACCTTTTTCCCTTTTATCAGACCTTTTACAATCAGTATTATTTCTTACTATTACTTTAACTAATAGATGGGATTTGTTTCATTTGGATGTTAACAATGCTTTTCTCAATGTCACTCTTGAAGAAATAGTGTATATGGTGCAACCTCTAGGACTTGAGGCCTCGGATAAATCTCTGGTTTGCAAACTCAATATAGCTATTTATGGCCTAAAATAGGCACCTTGCCAATGCTTTGACAAACTCAAAACAACTCTTTTGTAGCTTGGTTTTCATTCAAGCAAATGTGATCCTTCATTATTTACCTACCGACATGACTATGATATTTTCATCTATTGGTATATGTAGATGACATAATCATCACAGGCACCTATGTTTCTCTTATTCAGCAGCTAAACTCAGAAATTGCACTCTAATTTTTCTCTCAAGCAGTTGGGTAACTTGATTACTTTCTAAGAATCGAAATCAACTATCTTCCTAACAAGACTATTGTCATGACTAAGTAAATATATCATAGACATTTGGCACAGAACAAAAATGGCTGAAGCTCAACCTGTATCCTGCAAACTATCCAAATTAGGATCAGATTTATTTCAAGATCCTACTTTGTACAAATCGGTAGTTGGAGCCTTGCAATATGCTACCCTTACAAGATTAGAAATCAGCTATACTGTAAACAAAGTTTGTCAATTCATGTCCAACCCTTTGGACACTCATTGGATAATTGTTAAAAGAATCCTAAGATACCTTAAGGGTACTCTTTCTCATGGTCTTCAAATGCAACCAACATCAGTAAATAAACCTTTTTCTATCACAGCCCTGTGTGACACTGACTGGTATTATGATACAATATTTTTGGGTTCTAATCTCATTTCTTGGTGGTCTCGCAAGCAGCATGTCACTACTAGATCAAGCACTGAAGCTGAATACCACAGCTTAGCTCAATCTTCAACAGAAATTATTTGGATTCAAGCTCTTTTGAAAGAATTATACATTCCTTTCTCCACTCCTGTCATGCTCTACGACAATCAAAGTGTTGTAGCTATAGCACACAACCCTGTTTTTCACTCTAGTACGAAGCACATGGAGATTGATTTTTTGTGTTTGTGATCAAGTTTAATCTAAACAACTCGATGTTTTTCATATTCCTAGCTTGATCTAGAGGGCAAATATTCCTACCAACCCTCTTTCTCCTAACCATTTTGAACTTCTTAGGAGCAAACTCAATGTGCGGGATTTTGTCTGTAAAAATCCTTCCCTTTGAGTTTAAGGGGTGTTAGAGACATAAATGTAAACATTTTAGTTATTCAACTAGATGTAAGTTAGTTATCTTTTTTGTTAACTGTTTTTCTGTTATAATCAGTTTGTTACTGTTATAACTACTTCTTGAGCCTATATATGCTCTGCTTGTATCGTCTTTCTCAGTTCAGAGCAATGATACTCTTCTCACTTACTGTTAATCTTCTTTGTTTTTCTCTTATCCCTAAAACTTTAATAAAAATGGAATGTTCATATGTTAATGGAGGAAATATATGGAACATGAAAAAATATGGTATGAAATCTTGAAAACTGCTAATAACTACCATTTAATTAACTAACAACCATATAATCAACTAAGGATCTAATTATTCTGACTTAGGGTTAGATGCTAAAAAGACACCACATATATATGTCAAGCTGAGGCATTGCTAGTAAATGTAAGTCAAAGTTCAAACAAAATATTAACATGTCGTCGCAACTGTTGTTTTAAGTGCTAATCATGAACACGGGGTAAAACTACTTGTTTGACAAGCTGAAAGGATGAACAAAAAAAATTAAAAAAACACAATTGATATTCCTGCTTTATTAAGAAACATGAACAAAAAGTGCCAATGATTATCTCAATATGAGCTGGACAACATTAGTGACATATAATATAAACCTCAATGGAGAAATAAGGTGACAATTAAGATGGTACGGATTATTTAAATTATTAGTATTGAAAAAATTATTTGTATTTGTGTGTTCTATACACACATAAGTTTCTTATTTATGATGAAGATATGCAATTATAAAGAATAAAATCAATACCTAATAATGCGAAATATTTGGTAAAATATTTCCCAATCAAATCATATCATAACATATGTCTCACGAGTCATCTTGTAACAAATGTCAAAAATATGAAACCCTTAGAGAGACTAAATGAACTTGTCAATTAGATAGTTGTTGGAATTGACGAAGTTAATATGACAATGCTTCACGGATCAATTTGTCACAACTGTGTGAATATGACATGCTGAGGAATTGGTAACACTTGGCATTAATGTGAGTGGTGTAGTGTTAGAGGTCATTGAAGAAGGGTGGCTTCAATCACTGGGTCGCATTAGAGGTCCAAGGACACATCAACTGTTAGAGAGAAAAAACAAAAGAATGCTTGGAGGGCATCATGCCTACTAAAGAGAAAAATTATTCAAAGAGCGTAGTTGTTGCCTGTCGGAGAGCAAAAGTACTTATAGGGGATGTTGACTTCCACAAAGTAAAAATGGTTAAAAGGCATGGTGATTAACGGAGAGCAAAAAATGCTAAGACAACATAGTGACTATGGAAGAGCATAAAATGCTTAGAGGGCATATTGATTGTCGGAGTGAAAAAAAAAATGCTAAAAGGGCATGGTGATTGTTGGAGAGAAAAAAAAAATTCTTAGAGGACATAGTGACTATCAGAGAGCAAAAGATGCCAAGAGGGTGAAATTAAAAAGAAGTTATTTTCTAATTGAGAATAGTGAAATTAAAACAACATTGGTTAAAAATAAAAAGTGAGAACCTGTCAGACTGTGATTTCGGAATGGCCTTCGTACCCGAGAGGGCTTCGCGATCGATTGGAATTGTCGAAGACGATGGAAACAGTAGCCTTGGTGATTTCAGCCTGACCCTACTTGTAGTCGAGTTCTTGAAGGTCTAAACCCTAAACTCAATACTTCTATTAGTTTTAATTATTTTAGTTACCTTATTAGAATATTCGAAACATTAATATTTTATTTAATATTAACAAACTATATAAAAAAAAATATTAAGAAAATTTAGAAAAAAGATTATTATCTTTAAACTTAAATATAAACAAAAGTTTTAATTTCACAATTATTTTTATAAAATAAGATGTATTTTGTTAATAAGTTTGAATTTTGAAATATTTATTAGAGTTCTACAGAATTTTAAATATATAATGTTAATAAATAATTTTTTATAATTTAAAATTTTAGTATTTTAATTTAAAATAATATATAATTTTAAATTTCAATAATATTAAAAATTGAAGTAATATAATAATAATTATTAAAGTTTGTAAATTTATTATCCCGTAATATTATTATTTATTTTAACTTAAAATAATATATAATTTTAATTTTTAATAATATTATAATTTAAGTAAAGTATTGATTAAGTGAAAATACCAACTTAAAGTTTTTTGAAAATTTTATTATGATTTGAAAAATTCTATTCTCGAGAATAAGGATTAGAAAAGAGACATTATTATAAAATAAATTATATGTAAATAAAAATAGTTAAAATAATGATGAGAATTAGTTAATTTTGTTAAAAAAAATATTACTTAAATCGAAGATAGATATAATGAAAATTGATTTTTAGCTAGACTATATATTTTGATTGATTTTTCGTAGATATATTCTGATTTAATCTAATTTAATCTTGTATTTTTCATTCAGTATCCAATCAAGCTTTCAACCTTATAAGTATCACCCTTTGACCCAATAATTTTATAGGACAAAGATACAGAGGATGGAATTCAAATTGAGAGATAAAATAACCATCTTAGAAAAGGGACGAAAATGGTAAAAACAATCACGCTCATCAATACAAGAGAGTTGATGCTTAAAAATATAGAAAGCTTTCACTAATTTTAGTATCTAGTTCTTTGAAATAGATTGCGGCAACTAACCTTTCTATGTAGGAGTCATTCTCAGTATTAACAACTATGGCATCACCCACCAGCTACAATGTGAGGCGGTACCTGCAGGTCCTCAGACAAAAAACAAACTTTTAGTATTACCGGCACCGAATAATGATTCAATATTCTTATATACCATTCAAATGGAAAGAATTTTTAGCACAATTAAGTACACTCATTGGTTACATACCGATTTGAAGGCATTTCCTCTTTACTTCTAAAACACGTTGAGTTTAAGCATTTTAAGTAAGAAAGATATTAAATTTAAATACATTTTTCACCCTGCAAATATCCTAGCTTTGGCTTTTAATCACTGAAATTACTTTTTATTTGAAACTTGTTATAGGTCGAGATCCTACCTTCGACGCTAGGGATGTTGCCTCTAGTTAGAAGATTCTGAATAATGCTCTTTCTTATCTTTTCATAAGTTCATTACACTATAATATATAATGGATAGATAACATAATTCATAACTGAAAATAAAGGAATCATAATAACAACTAACAAATCCACTCTTGAGAACTCATACTCTGGATCTATCCTAGATTATGGGGGATCACTTGATATGATTTAGAGGGATCAAATATAATTTTGTATTTTTTTTTTATAATATTTATTAATTTTTAATTAAGTAGATGGAAAGGTCACAAGTATGGATTGATTGATTGAAAACTAGAAAATAATACGATGATTCATATTCTCATTATGGGAAGTATAGTGAGAATTAAAAAAGTACTAGTAGAAGTTAATTGATAGTGGAGATTAGTAGAAGTTAATTGGTAGTGGAGATTGAAGACTACATAATGAGAGTTAGTGGCCATTAAAGACTCCACAATGGGAGTTAGTGACCATTGAAGACTCCATAATTGGGAGTTAATGGATATTGAAGACTATTAATTGAAAATTTAATGAACATTATTAAGATTGTCTAGAAAATTTAACCTATAAAAGATTTATTTTGTATTGCAATGAATATATGTAAATTTTGAATGAAAATTAAGTTTTCTATTTGAAAAGTTTTATTATAGGAACCTAACTTTTAGATATAAATAGCTACAAAAAAATAAGTTTAGCCATCTTAGATTAATCATATTTCAGTAAGAGTTTGTTGATTAAGTTGGCAACTCCCAGCTGGGGCTAAAGCCTTGACAAATGTTTTTCATGCAAAACTCATTTCTCAAATTTTTTACTCTCATTGTCAAAGGAACGTCAAACTGAACCAAAGTACAACAACTAGAAATACAGGTTGATAATTAGAAAAAAATAGTCTAAAACAAATATTTCTTGTAAATACTGCATTAAATAATAATTAGATTTTCAAAGGGATATGCACATCTGATTAACTTTTTGCCAATTATTTACACCATTAAATAAGTGTTGTATAAAAATAAAGAATAACTTGACTTACTTCAACTACAAGGCCATTGTCCAGTACTACCTTTTTATTCCTTAAATTAAACAAGGAAAAAAAATTAGGACATAAACTATAGGCTAAAGAATGCAGATTACAGAGAAGGTTAGATGTTCCATCTATGTTGACTTCCATCATTGATATATAGAATAATTCAAATTAACAGTATGTAAATATTGACTGATATAGAAAATTAGAAAAAAATTAGAAACAAATTAAAAAATAATCAGCACGCTCTCACAAATTGAGAACTGAACATTCAGAAATATTACTAGTGTATGACAGTGAATGTATAGTTATATACTTATTGTGATTCAGATGGAAACTATCAAAGCAAGCATTATGATAGAGACTTGTGTATTATGGGATGCTTAACTAATGTGTCTATTAATTAGATTAAAAGATAACTTATGATTGTTGTCATAAATTAATTAATATTCTTCCTTCCTCTCTTCACAATGAGAAGGTAGAAGTCCATGCCGTGTCAGCTTGTATAGGAGAGATGTGAGAAGGATCTTGGTTAAAGATAGTGTCTGCAACACAACCAACAACCTTACGTGACAGTGGTAGAGTGTAACAGGAATAGCCCAGCTACTATGTAATGGGGTCGGAGCAGAATCAATTTCCTCTACACGAAAGAGTATCTTTCTCACTCCCTCACTCTCACGCGTCCTTCTATTTACTCTTCACGAATTTCATTTCTAAACCAAACAAACTTAGGGTTTATACATTATTTGCGAGTTTGAGAAGGATTTTTGGGATTAGATCTAGGTTCTCAACTACGTAACCTAACTCCAAACTTGTATGTTTTCGGTTGGGAATCGCATTTATGTTTGTTCACTGTTGTTTTCATTCTATTAAGCACATATCTTCCTCAAATCTCACGTCAAATGATAATTGCATTAGTAACTTAGTTTATATATTGGGGGCCATTGCTTTTCTGTATCGTCTCCTGGTTACACTTGTATCTATTAGTCTTAAAGAACATTATGGACACAAACAATTACCTCAGCCCGAAACCCAGTCGATCATTTCACACCCGCCTAAACTAAACATGGACCAATCTGATGGCTGAATTATTAGTTTTCAAAGCTGCCACTTTTTATCATTTAATAGAAGCTTTTTAGAGAAATATTTCCCCATAAATTAGTGTGAAGGTTGGCCTGCTACTTCTTTTGGTGCAATTTGTCTTTTCTTTTTTATGTTTTGTTTCAATTTTTCAGTCAGAATCTAGATCCATACCATCACATCTGCCCCTTTCTTTATGCTATGTTGTGTTATGTTAACCTTGATTTTTAAAAGCTACTGAGAATTCTATATGTCGAAGGATTCTTACAATTTGTATGCAATAGAAATAAGAAAATAAACCCCCACTATCAATAACTATTTGAGATTGTTTTTGTTCTATTTTTGTTGTTAGGTATTGTAAGAATACCCATTCTTACAATATTAAATAGATTTTTTGCGTTATTTTTGTTCTTTTAACAACCATTAGATTCTTTCTTTCTCTTTCTTTTTTCCCTTTATTTGTGTAGGTTTGTGTCATATTGCCTGTACTACCCCAGTGGATAAAGTTGTCAAACTCTCTAAGTAACTCATAAACTGTTACAATTTTAAGAGGTAGAGTAAACAAGATAACTTTTCTGGATATCCCATAAACTCTTGAGTGGAGAAGCTAGCTTGAAATCAAATACAATTTTTGGCCCCCAATTGACCCCAAAGTGACAGTGTTTATCAAGGCTCAAATGATTTGAAGAAATTAACTCCTTTTTTATATGTTTTCACTTTAGTCACTTATGCTTCACTTTTTGAACAAATGATTTTGTCCTTTATGTAGTTCACTCTTATTTAGTACTAATATTCATCAGACTTTATTATTTTGATGTGCTAAAGAGTATTTGGTTATGCATATATGTCATTATAAAATTTTTAATATCATGGAACTTGTAAGGGTTACTAGATGTGGACATAGTAACTTGTAAGTGTAGTTGACAAGCTTGTTTATGTGGATATGGTAGGTCTCATTTTGAGATGGATGTTATTTCAAATGAATGCCTAATTTAATTCAGGCATAATGGTAGATCAGTACTGTTATATGGTTCTTATATATATTTGTTCATAAGTAGTAAGTATATGATGTCCGAAGAGTCTATACTTTTAAAGTTTATTAGTAATAATGATTTACTACTAGTATACAAATTCAATGGTATTAAAATTAAATTGATTTTATTTTTTGTGGAATGAGTCTTAAATGATTGTAAATTTGTGGGCCGTTGTAAATTATGGTAATTGAGGTAATTACGCATGGAGTGAGAAGATGAAGAGTCATGTACTATTTTTATTATGCTAATTTTACACTTTACATAAAATTATTTGTAAATGCTCACCTTATCTCAAATTTGCTGAGAATTGTCCAATAAAATCTTATAATTTCAAATAGTTGTGAAAATTGGTAAACAAAATTAGATTAAAAACTTCTAGATTTGGGGTTGTGTTGACTTTGACTTGCCTGTTCAATATCATTCAACGTGTTGATTGTCATTTAATAGATAAGGAAAGAGTGGGATTAGGACTTATAAGATTAAGGAAGATGTCATAACTTCCTGAAGAATTGCCCATTTTTCCATACATGGGCCAGAAGCTACTATCATTTTAAATAAGTTATTTGGTATTTTTGGTTAATACTAGGTTCTGTCACCCAGTTTCATATAGTTCCTTTTTAGTAGCATACTTTACTTTGTTAAATTTAAGAATAGAACACATATAAGGTGTTATACTTTCTATACTGCTCTGTAATTTGTTTGGCTTGAATAAACTGCTTGTTTATTTCAAGAATTATTTTTATCTAGATCAGATTTGAGAATTGTCAACATTGTTTATTTTGGCCCTTTATTGATTGGCTCATGGTTTCCATAACATTGTTTTCAGTTCCCTATTGGAGTGTGAAATTCTGATGTGTCCACTGTTAACCATTCCTTTTTATTTTGTTGGTGCTGAATTAGAATATTATTTGGACAGGTTTTAACTTTTAAGATTCATTCTTCACTCACACAATTTTAAAGAAATAAAGAATATCATTTGGACAAGTTTTAACTTTTAAGATTCATTTTTCACTCATGTGATTTTGAAGCAACAGAGGATGTCTCGCATTTTATCTAAAGCTCAAATATGATGAAATTGGAAATTTTTATGCAAAAGAAGTGAGTTATTTGGTTATGGATATGTCTGAAATTTTTTCTTGAAATATAATAATTGCTACCTGAGGTTACAACAATTTTATGAGCTTCTGAACTGTGTGGAATAATTTAAAATTTATACCACTTGGCACTCAACAAAAGCCGGAGAGTAGATTTTGCTGACATTTGGGATTGTCCAATCATTGAAAAGAAAATTGATAAAGAAATCCTAATCTGTGTATGGCCCCTCCTATGATATCCGATGCAATCCTAATATAATTAAGAACAATCTTGATGTTTGCTTGCTTAACTTGATTTGGACATATTCAAGTTGGGAAGAAACATCCAAATAAAATTCCATACCGAGGTCATTCTCAAGGATCATGCACATCAACAAAAGGAATTGTAGTCGTCAATTTTTCTATATATCTTCTTGTAAATTTTGCAATATTTTTGAATTTTCTTTTTATAATAACTCCCATCATAGAAATGTAACCATGAATTTTGAGACCAATAAGCAAGTTCTCCAATATTCTTGAATTTCTTTTTGGTATTTATCGCAAAGTAAGGTTAATTCCCTCACCTATTATTAATAATGTCACAAAATTTAGTGCATGGAATATATACCCAGTAAATTGGTGGCCCTGCTGTGCATGTTATAGTTTGGTTTCCTTTGAATGGTTGTGTTTTTTTTCCCTTTATCTTTCAACATGTTAACTAGACACTTTTGTAGCAAACAAGGGAGATATATCATGTATGACTTTTAGTATCTTTTAGCTTTTTGTAACTTATTTTCCTCAATTGACTAGCCAGACATGGATATTCTATGTCTGAATTTGATTTTTGTTACTTCCCCTTTCTTGCTTTTGGTTTAGTGTTAATTTAAAATGCAATTTATCTTGTGTGGTAGAATGAGATATGGAAGGTTTTGGATGTTTGCGCACAATAGACCCCTTCCTGAATTTACAATAAGTAGAAGTATACTTATTCTCTATATTATGAGTAATTGTTCTCTACAATTTGCATATTTGTTGAATGGTGACTTTTTTTCCATGTTGGTGGGCTTTTTAACCCTGTGTTGAAATATAATGTTTTTTTTATTATTATTATTATTATTATTATTATTATTTTCCTTTGTGTTTTATATATATATCTATCTATATATATATATATATATATATAAAGCTCAACAGTGGGTTCAATATACAAGTGTCACTTGCATTAAGTACTTTGTAGTTGTCATGATGATTATAAGCAACTTAATCTTATAGATTTTGAGCCATATTTTATACAATATTATAGAAAATAATTGTAACCTTTTTTTTATTTTTTTTTCTTAATGTGTGTTTTATGTGAAGTTTTCTGTGCAGTGATATACTTTTTCACTTCTTACAAGCCACCATCTTCTTTGTAAGCGATCTCTGTTTATCAGTCTTTTCTATATTTATCTCTATCTCTCTAGTAAATGTTTAATTGAAAGTACTTAATTCTTGCTGGGTATTTATAGCTGGTCTGATTTCAAATGGATAAAAATAGTCATTGCTACCATGTGTTTCTCTATTTGAAATTAAAGAAATTAAAAACTTGAGATAAAGAGTAATACTACTTGAGATAAAAAACAGAGACTATAATCTGGTATACAATAAATGAGAGAAAAAGTGATAAATAAGTAAAGGTACACAGAAAACAACTTTTAATAACACCTATTCTAAACCCATTCTAACAATACTGAATAGAACTAGCCCCACGTATGAAGTGCTAAGAGGATTTCCAAGAGACAACCAACATTTAATCCCCGAGTCATGTTTTGATAGCTAGGCAAAAAACACAAAGGATTCTATTTATAAGGCAGAAATATGTTTAGTGAGCAACTAAAAAATGGAGAATTTATGAGGACATGGAATTATGTAGAAAAATAATGTCTATTATTGAACCTGATCAACATGTTTGCTACGGTCCTAATTACTCAGACGGACAAAATGGGTGTGTTGCGGCTAAAGTGATTCTAAGTTGTAGCATTCAAAATCTAACTCTAGAAAAAACAGGTGATTTGACGATATATATTAGTTATTCACGATAAATATTTGAATCCTTACAAGTTAGGAATTTCGACCTTTAAATATATAGATCAACAATATTGATAACATTGTGGTTTTTCGTTCAGGTCTCATATTAACATGTCATATTCATGCTGAAATACCAGAGTTTTTTACCCAACTCATTGTATTGAAGTTTTATACATATTATTATGCCACAAAACCTAGACCCCAGAAACCAAATCCCAAGCTTGCCTTGGAGAATTATTATATTTATTTAAATATTATTTTAAAACAAATATATTAATTATAAATAAAATAATTTTAATTTTTAATCTAACTAATTAAATCTTTTGATATAATTTACTTAAATAAACTGTTTAAGTGCAAGTAAGCTTAAATAATTTAATGTATGTATGTTTGATGAATATTCAAAATTTAATTGACTTCGAAATTCAAATTATCAATGTTTATACAAATTTTTTCATAAGAATTTTAGGAAAGAATAATAAAAAAATAATTTTATGGTATACTCTTTGTTGTCAAGTGGCATCAAGAGGGGGGGGGGTGAATTGATGAAATAAAAATTAAAACTTTTAAACGTCTTTCAATTCAAATTTTAATCCTCTTGAATTAATTAGTCTAGTAGAGAATTATAAAGCGCAACGGAAAAATTAAAAGATAAGGGAAAGAAAGAAGAACACCAGGAATTTATATTGGTTTGGGTTAAATCCTTAACCCTACGTCCAGTTCCCAATCACCTCAACCTGAGATGATCACTCACTCTTATATCTTTAATTTATCAGAATTTTTACAACCACTAATCACAAGTGAAACATGCAAAAATACAGAAATTAAAGATCAAACCTCTCAATCTCTTGAAACCCACAAGAGATTTCCCCACCTTCCTTGAGTCCCACAAGGAATGAAACACCTTCCTTGAATCATACAAGGAAGACAAAAACACCTCCTCTGAACAGCCTTAGAGGATGAATATAATCAAAATAAATATCACCTGGGAGTGAAGCTTCCAAACTGTAGCACTGGCTCTGCTCAGAGTCTCCTCAAGATTTTTCACAGAAAGATAATTGCTCAGAAAAATATTCTTACTTTCAAAACATGAAATTTCGTGGCTCAAGATACTTAGAAAAAGTGTGAAGCTTTTCAGAAAATGTGTCAAAGAGTGTATATGTGAGAGGTCTCTTGAAAAGCCCTGATATGCTTATTAAATAATCAAATATTCCCAAATAAAATATTTTTATTTTATTTTAATTTGAAATCACACTACTCAGAGACTCTAACGTTCAGAAAATATCAATTCAGATACTCCTTTATTTTAGGAGAATTTTTCGCAACGAATATTTTTCAAAAATCTTCGAACATAATCGATTACGTTATTGACATAATCGATTATGACAGTGCTCTGAACTCTTTCAAAAAAGTAACTAATCGATTAGATAATCGATTATCACAGTGACAAGTCTTTATTCAAAAAATACCTAATCGATTACATAATCGATTATTCTAGAGAAATACTTTCAGTTTCGAAATAAATAATCGATCACTTAATCAATTATTCCAAAGAGAAAAACTTTCAGTTTCAAAATAAATAATCGATTACTTAATCGATTATTCCAGTGGCAAAATTATTCTTCAAAAATTTCCAGAAACATAATCGATTATGTTCTATATATAATCGATTATTGCAGTGAGTTTTATAGTTATTCGAAAACAGTTTTCTTGAGAAAACAATCTGAGCTGAGTGATGATTACCTTTTGATATCATTCACTCCTAACTATCAACTAAGTCTTCTGTGTCTTTGAGCTTGCTTCCAACTTGAGTTTTCTTGAATTATCTTTAATGTCCTGATGCTTGATTTTCTTGATCATTATTAAAACACTTGAATCTTGTGTAAAGTTGTCTAGTCTTCAAAGAGTGATAACAATCTCCCCCTTTTTGATGATGATCAAGAAAAACATGAATGTACCTGTGTGTTGAGACTAATCCAAAAACTTTCAACAGTATTAGTATTAGTTAGTATATATAATTATTAAAGCTCCCCCTGCTTATATTATATAATCCAACAATTTAGAAAAAATAAGCAGAAGCAACACACATAAGATAATTCTCCCCCTTTTTACTAGATCATAATTAAAAAGGACAATAAAGAAGCACACAGAAATACAAAAACTCAGCTCAAAAGACCTAAATATACAAAAAGCTAACAGCTAACTCTAAGCGTCATCATCATTGTCTTGATTTTGAGCTTCCCTCAATTCACGTTCAATAGAAGAAATACGGTCTTCAAAGTCTTCAAAGCTTCTTCTGATTGTAGTATTGAGCTCCTCAAAACTTGTCCTAACATAAGAGTTTAAGCTGTCATAGTTTTGTTGAAGGGCTTGATATCGCTGTTCAGAAACAGCACTGAAATCCAACTGCCACTTCTGAATATTTTCCAGCATTTGAAAATACTGGTCTGGAAGGATAGCCTGTGGTTGAGGATGAGGCATGTCTTCATCCATAGCAGCTGGAGCCCTTTCTTGCTCAGCAGGAGCAGTCCATATATTATCTATTTTTTGTAGTCCTATCTTGTTCAGCACATTCTTCCCAATATTACTGTGACTGTCCATTACTTCACGAGTTTCTCCCTCAACAGGAACACCACAGTGAATCAAAATATTGGTAATGAACAGAGCATAAGGAAGATGGGAATGCAATCTCTTGGCCTTAATCATATAATCAGTAATAATAGTAGGCCAATCCAAAGCTAAACCATTATTAATATCGTAAATTAACAGCAGATCTTCAGTGGTCAGCTGTGCATGATTTGACCCTCTAAGACAGATCAACCAACTTATTATGTAAGCCAATAATCTTTCATTGACTCGCATAGGGCCAGTCCTATAGAGGTTGAAGTTACCATTATAATTATCTTTCAGATAAGAACGGTAAACTTCCATTTTATCAAAACCTTCAAAACCAACAGTAATAGTGATTCCTCCAGTATTAACAGGAACCTTAGCCACATTCATCCAGATATCATCATCTAAATGAATTTCAATACCTTTTACACGTGACTTGATTCCTCCATGCTGCTTGGTCAAATTACAGTAAAAAGTACGGACCAAATCTGGATAATATTCTCCATTCCGGAAAGCTCCACTCATGGATGTACGTCCCATCTCCACAAAGTACTTTAGACCTTGGGCCTGCAGCAAGTCCTGAAAAGAAAAACCTTCATTTTTAAAGAAATTGATGGAGAGACGCTTGGGAGGAACCATTTTCCGTGTCTTGAAATCCCTAATGAACAGGGGATGAATTTCTTCATCAGAAATCCAGCCACTCAAGTCATGAGGGCGTTCTACAGGAGCCACTTCAGGATTGATCATGGGCTCTTTGTTTCTACGTCTTGCAGTTAATTTCCTTCTTGGATTCGATGAGGATGCCATTTAGAATTCTGGAAATGGATTCGTGAGAAGTATAACAGAGAGATAAAATGTTTCAGCAGCAAATAGGCGCAACATGGAAGTGTATGTCGACGACATGGTGGTAAAATCAAGCTCTAGTCAGGGACACATGGATGACCTGGCCGAAATATTTTCAGTCTTACGGAAATACAATATGAGGTTGAACCCCAAGAAGTGTGTTTTTGGAGTTCAAGGAGGGAAGTTCTTAGGGTTTATGATAACTCACCGGGGCATCGAAGCCAACCCGGACAAGTGTCGGACAATAGTTGGCTTACGAAGTCCCTCCAATATTAAGGAAGTACAGCAACTCATACGTCACCTAACAGCATTGTCCCGTTTCACACTAGCCCTAGCCGAGAAGACCAGACCCATTATCCGCCTCTTGAAAAAATCATCAGCTTTCAGGTGGGATGAAACATGCGAAAAGAGTTTCCAAAGTCACGTGGCGGCAATATTTTCAAAGTCATAGGGTGGTTGTAAAAACTGACTACCCCATTGCTAAGATACTCCGAAAACCGGAGTTGTCAGGACGAATGGTAGCTTGGACAATTGAGTTGTCAGAGTTTGACATATTGTATGAAAAGAGAGGACCTATTCAGGCACAGTGTCTGGCCGATTTAGCAGGGGACTTACAGCCGGAACCCGATACTGTGCCGGAATGGAGCTTGTTCGTGGATGGCTCGTCCAATAAAAAAGGAAGTGGAGTTGGTGTAGTACTGGAGGGACCATCCAGCATGTTGATCGAACAATCTCTGGTGTTACAATTCAAGGCATCAAACAACCAAGTCGAATATGAGGCTCTTGTGGCAGGTTTAGATCTGGCAAGGGACTTAGGCGTACATAACTTGAAGTGTTTTACAGATTCCCAACTGGTTGCCGGGCAAATAACGGGGGAATTTCAGGCCAAGGAACCAATTCTCTAACGCTATTACCACCTTGTCACGGGGAAACTAAAATATTTTCAGCAGGCTTCGGTATCACATATTCCCCGGGAGGATAACAGTCGGGCGGACCTACTCTCCAAACTGGCAAGTGCTAAGGGAACAGGTCACCATCACACTATTATCCAACACACTATTTGACAACCATCCGTCTCGGCGGCCGAATGCTTACAAACTGAAGCAAAGGTGACTTGGATGACTCCATACATTTCTTACTTAACTACTGGACAATGCAGTGATGACCCTAAAGAGGTAGCAATATTTTGGAAGAAAGCTTCCCGGTTTCTACTAGTTGGTGACGAACTTTTTTGAAGGGGATATTCGGAACCACTCCTAAAATGCGTAGCTGAGGATCAATCAGCCTATATCTTGGAGGAATTATACCGGGGTATATGCGGTTTCCACTCGGGAGGACGAACAATGACAGCCAGGGTCTTGCGAGCAAGCTTCTACTGGCCCACCCTTTAGTAGGATTGTGCAGAGTACATCCTAAAATGCAAAGAATGTCAGCTCAATGTAGATCATATCCACTTAGCTCCTGAAAAGTTACACCATGTCACTTCTCCTTGGCCTTTTGCCATGTGGGGAATGGACATCCTTGGTCCATTTCCCCCGGCAAAAGGGCAGTGTAAATTCCTGCTGGTGGCAGCCGATTACTTCACTAAGTGGATAGAAGCCGAACCATTAGCGACGATAACGGCCCAACAAGTACGGAAATTTGTCTGAAAGAATATTGTGTGTAGGTTCGAGCTCCCTCACACTATAGTAACCGACAATGGTAGGCAATTTATTGATGGCTCTTTAGCCGAATTCTACAGGGAACTCGGCATTCGACATATTACCAGCTCTGTGGAGCATCCCCAAACCAATGGTCAAGCGGAAGCCGCTAACAAAGTCATCCTGACAGAATTGAAAAAGAGGCTGGGGAAGACAAAGGGAAAATGGACCGAAGAGCTATTAGAAGTTTTATGAGCGTACCGATGTACTCCTCAGTCCACCACACTCGAAACTCCTTATAGTTTAACGAATGGAGTGGATGTTATGATACCGGTCGAATTGGGTGAAACTAGCCCAAGAAGGTAGCTACTCAACATGGACGAAAACGAGGAAAGCATGAAAGTTGAATTGGATCTTTTAGATGAGCTTCAGGACAAGGCAATGATAAAATAGGAGGCTTGCCGGTTACGAGCTTCGAGAAGGTTCAATACTAAAGTCAGGCCGAGATCTTTCCAGGAAGGTGATCTAGTTCTCCGGCTTCGCACGCTAGCCCGGAAGGATCTCGGTGAAGGCAAATTCGCATCCAACTGGGAAGGACCTTACAAAGTTATTAAGGTCCTAGGAAGGGGAGCATATCAGTTACAGGATTTAGATGGCAAAATACTGCCTCGATCTTGGAATGCTAGCTCATTAAAGTTTTACTACAGTTAGAAGTTGTTAATTTTCAGCATTATTTCCCTACTTTTGTACAGATCAACGTTTTCCCTGCTTTCAATAAATGAAGAAATTCAGTTTATTCAAATTATCGGCTTAACTCTTGGGAGAAATTACTTCAAACGTTAAGTAATGCCCAACCGAGTACTTCTCGTTTCACTCTTAGGAAAAATCACTTCAAACGTTAAGTGATGCTTAACCGAGTTCTTATCGTTTCACTCTTAGAAAAAATCACTTCAAACGTTAAGTGATGCCTAACCGAGTTCTTATCGTTTCACTCTTAGGAAAAATCACTTCAAACGTTAAGTGATGTCTGACCGAGTTCTTATCGTTTCACTCTTAGGAAAAATCATTTAAAACGTTAAGTGGTTCCTAACCGAGTACGTATCGGCTACATTCTTAAGAAAAATTGCTTACAAAATATTAAGTGATGCCTAATCGAATACTAACTGGATTATTCTTCGGACAAATTGCTTAACAATACGTTAAGTAGTACTTACTCAAATACTCATCAGATTACTCTTAGGCAAAATTGCTTAGGAAATACCTAGCCGAGTACTTCCCAGGTCACTATTTGGAAACGTTGCTTAAGATGTTAAAACGATATATGAGCAGGATAGTCATGTGCTAATCATTTAAATGCATCGAATGTACCGAATCAAGTAACATTAAGTTCATACACCTATTCGCCGAAACCATAGTTAGCAAAAATTACACAAGTAAATCAACAATTTAATCCACTATGTTCACGGCATCGGTCTCGGCATTGGCAGTGGGCACAACATCCGCAATCACCTCGGCTGGAGGAGTCGAAGACTCTTCGGGGATGTCTTCAAGCGCCATCAACTTACCCTCGTGGATATCAAAGTTTTCGTCAAATTTATCAGCTGCAAGGGTTTCCCCCTTTTCTTGAAAATATAAAGCTTGACCGAGGCACTTAAGGAAGCCATTCTTGTGCTCGTCCACCACCATTCCGGACACCTGTAGGACTTTCTCGAAAAGTTTCTCGTTCTCCGCCCGTACGTTTGTTAAGCTCCTTTCCAGCCCCCAGGTGTCGTCTACTCGTCTTTTTTTGGACTGCTCTAGTTTTTTCTACAAGTCCAGCATCTCGGCCTCGTGCTTAGCTTTAACCTCGGCTAATTCGGCCTTACCAGCAGCCAGATCCGCTTCGGCTTTCATACGTGTCGCCGAGATTTCATTCATTTTCTCCAACAACATGTTGTTTGTTTCTGCCACATCAGCCGCATCCTTCTCGGCCTTTACTAATTTCTCCCTTAAGAGTGGGACTTCATGCGTCTCCAAGTTTTGCTTGTCCCACTCTTCCAACATGCGTTGGTCGACTGCGGTGGTACGAGCTTGCAACTCAACCCATGATGCCTTTAGTTTGGCAACCCCCATCTTCTGCAAAATTTCCTGTTCTTGTGGGGGGAGGTTGAGAATAACCCCTCTAGCCACCCGAAGGTTGGCCGATAACAGAGGCAAGGGGCCCTCAACAACCGATGTCCCTTCGGTCATGTCCAGCGCCACCCGAGGTCGTTTCACAGTTGACAGCTCCGCCACTAGCTCGACTCGCTTTTGTCTCCGACGCAAAGGTTGGACTGGACTAGAAAGCTCCTCCACTTCGATGATGGGAGGTCGAGTGGATACGGGTATTGGGCTAGCAACAAGAGGATTGTCCGCCCTGGCTTGCCGAGAAGTAGCAGCCACTCAGTCTCTCATCATTCGGAAAGCGTTCTTCGGCATGTCGACAATATCACCCAAGATTTCTGCAACACAGAAAAAATTTAGCCATGTTAAGAAGGCAACAACCAGATTTTAAAGGTAAAACACATACCCGAAGGCATGTCAGGGAGCTGCGGTTTCAAGTAACTGCCGAGAAGAGGTCGGCAGGGCAATTGGCGGGGGATTCGGTCGAGCAATTCCAAAATCCGTTGCTCATAAACCAACAATTTGTTCCTCAGAAAAGAACGATATTTTGTCAGATTCCAAGTCCAATAGAAGGGGAATTTTGTCCGGGAACCTTCGTAGAAGTATGGCCTCCCGGTGTCCTTCACACATACCTTCATAAAGCCTCTTTTGAAGTTTTTATAACTAGCAGTGTATGGCTTGAAAAGCACATTGGAGGCTTGACTCACAAGGGAGACCCATGATATCAGATCCCTCCCCCGAGTACAAAAGAAGTGTAGGAAGATACCCGGTGTTGGGACGATATCCAGCACCCGGCACAGCACTCGGAAAGCTTGCAAGAGAGCCCAACTGTTTGGGTGTAGTTGCGTGGGAGCAAGATTGAGGAAGGCCAGTACCCCCACGCTAAAACTATCAAAGGGGAGTCTCACCCTAAGGTCTGAGAAGAGGCAGGCGTACATGTAAAAGAATTCTTCAGGCGCCCCTTCTCGGCCGTGGCAAACATGCTCTTCCGGAGAGCATCGAACTAGGCTCACCAAGTCTTCGTCATACCCTTGCTCTACCAAGGCTTGTCCTTGTGCAAAGTCGACAATGTCCCTCCTGTGGGCAAAGCGGGAACTAAATTCCCTCACTTTCGGATCTACCCAGTTATAGCCTTCTGGGGAAGAACACCGTTCCCTTAGTGGAACCTCTTCACTTTCCGAGGTCGAATGGTCCTCGGCATTGCTTACTTGCATGCCGATGGACCCTTGGTTATCGGCATCCGGTGCACACTCCCTTGAAGCTCAGAACTCGATGTTTCAAAAGACGACTCGGTCCCCTCACCACTCGCCCGTGCCGACAACCTCCCAGCCGTTCCAAAATCCGAGGAGAAAGAGAAAGAGGAAGAGGACATACCGAACACCGAAAGTAGTCAACTGAGAAGATTGGGAAGAAGAGGCTGAGAAGATGTCGGAGATTCGCAACAGTAGAAGCGCGTTGAAAGTGACAGAAGAATGCTCGTTATATGGGAGCCCCGAGAAGATGAAACGTTTCCTGTCACTTCTCGCCATAATGGCAAAAGCACTCGAGTGCTGCCTCGAGCCCTGAGCAGGCTTTTGAAATTCTCCAGTTGGCAGTTGACACGTGGCTAAAACGGTGTGAAAAACCCTATCGAGATTTCCCGCTTCCAAACATTAATCCAGAAGCTTCTCAGCTGCTCCAAACTCCAACCGGAAAACCTAGTTTCCTAGTTACGATCCCCCTGTTAGATTGAGGTTAGTCATGTTATCCCTTCTCAGCTCATATCGCCTCGTATCGGCTTCCATGACTAGGGGGGCTTGTGTACCGGATAGGTATCGGCTACCCCTAATCGGTCCCCATCTCGGACATTGGGCCGATAGGGTGTCGTCCCTAACCGATAACATATCGGTAAATCCTAACTGAAGCCCACTAAGCGAGATTCTCGTGTAGTGGGTAGTTAGTTATTACCCTTTCAGGTATTTTACCTCTCCTATATATTGAGATCAGGTAACCAGGTAATTCATTCATTCTCATTACTCTCATTATCTACTCTAAAACTTGTTGATCTCTTACTGACTTGAGCGTCGGAGTACAATCACGTACCTCCTCCTTTTGGTCTGTTATCGGCCAGGATACTAGAAGAACTGAAGACGTTTGAGAGACACTCGGTCCGTGTAAGTACAGTTATAAAATTGAAAAACATGAAATTTTGCCGTTGTTTAGACACAGATTAGCCAATAAATTGGGACAAAACTGCAACACGAACGGCGGCGATTTGCCACGTGTATTGGGGCTTTCACATCACGCATTAATCAGAGAAGCCCGGGAGACATCGTGCAGAGAATTAATAAGCCTAATTGATGCTTAAATTGCGCAATGATTTATCACTATCCAATCAGTAGGTATATGATTTCCATATTAAAAAAAAAAAATGAAATTTTAAATTTTTTCCATATATTTTTTTCCTTTTTTTCCCGAGCCTCCTGCTACGGAACTATGTTTGCTTAATTCAAATTTATAACATCTGAAGAACTTTCATCTTCTTTACCAATGATCACAAACACGTTACTTTTTAAGATATAAGATATCAAAGAATAAAAAATACAATTTATAATCATGTTATTATTAATTAGTTCCTATTTTTTATGACGAAAATGTTTAATTGAACTAGTGATAATTAAGTACACAATTTTAATATTACATAAAATTTTAAGTAATAAATTATTAATATAAAATTATAAAATAATCAAGTTAAATAAAATTTTATATCTTGTAACATAAAAGAGTAGGAAATGCATGTATTGTCAGTGGAAAAGTCTATACAGAGTCAATCAAACATCATCATCGATATGAATTTTAAAACATTTATTCTAAAGTTTAGAAACTAACTATACATATCATTATGATAGGTCATGTATTATTTATTTTATACAAAAATCAATAAGTGAGATAGTATAGTAGCAATTTTTTAGTGTCTCTCCTTTTGGGTCCATTCTTACTAAACTTAAGGTGTCTCACATTTAGCTCATTCACATGTGTTTATAAGACGATTGCTTGAGCATTTTTGAAGCTGTAGACAAGGAAGGACAACTCAGGCACCTTAACTATTAAAGAATTCAAGGAAGTGATAGATGACATTTATCTTAACATATCCGCAAGTAGAACTCTATAGGAAGAGTCAACCTCTTTTGATTTCTCTGCTCTATGGAAATATTCCGAAAGAAATGATAGGGAAGAAATAGACATAGAACAATTTAAGATGGCCATTTGTCATGTGGATTTACAGATGAAGACTCTGCCCGAAATTGCACAGGTAAGTTATACACATGTGGATTCATCAATAACTGAAATCTGGCTATTGCATATTCCTTTGTAGTCAAATATTATACACGGTGAGGAAGTTTTTAATATGTTGGCATGTCCAGGTTGCTTATCTGGCTAGTTGCTTTAACCTTAGAGATCACTGTGCAGAGAATCCTGAAGGTCCTCTAAGATTTGGAAAATCTGGACACCATAAATTTCGTCCGTTCAGGTAAGCCATATTGTATACAAGTTACAACGAGAACATTACAATATCAAGTATATGAATGATATAATATTCTTCAAAAAATGTAAAATTTAGTGTCATGACATCCTTATGAAAAATACTTGTTTGTCCTATCCTAGATATTTTCTTAAAAAGTTTGTCACAAGACCAAGTGCTAAATAAAAGAAATAGTTTAAGTTATATGCAATATGCAATGCAAACTATTTTCAGATAAACATCTAATGGTTTACCTTGTTACCACATCATATTAATGAATAGTATAAAGTGTTAAAGTAATAAAATTTTGTTGGATATAAAAATGTTTTACACTTTTATATAAGAGGAATGATCTAGTTATTCAAAGAGTAAAAAGTAAAGACTCACTCTTATTTCTCATCATTTATTTTTTTTAAGTAATCTAATAGTCTAATATTCCAAATCTCTCCTTTATATTCACATTAATATATATATATACTAAATCAAGAAAGAAGCATTTTTAGTTCTTTTTATTAAACATATGTAAAAAGATAAATATTGACAGTTAAAAGTATAGTGTTTATCCGTTGAGCAGTATTAAAAATCCCACAACATCATGTAAAGTTGTGATAAGAATAGAATATAAAGAAAAGTGCAAACTTCATTTTATAAATTGATTCTTTGTGAAATTGAATGAGGTTTTGAAGTCTAGTTTTTAATATGGTATTTTCTTAAAACATAGATAAAATAATGAACTAGGCTTGTGGCATTTTCTTGCTTTGTCCCTATCTAATACGGAAGTTTTGTTTGCTTATTATGATAAAGGTATAAGCATTTTGGGCAATTTGCTCCCCTTGGTGGAGAGCAAGGGGCAGCAGAACTTCCTGGAGACTGGGTTTCCATGGGTCACAGCACTCAATGGCTTTGGTATTCTATATATGCAAGGTAATGACTAATCAACAATGTTATCAAGTTCACATATTTGCCTCTACTATTTGTGTATAACGCCTTACTTTAATATCTTTGTTCCTCTCTCAGCAAGCAAGTGAGCTGGCTGACAAGAATGTTAGTCATTTCAGACTGGAGAAGAAGATTCATATTTGGGAGAGATTCTAACCGTATTTAAGTCCCTAGAATTAGATTGCATTTTTATATTTTGAGTTGCTATGTTTCTATGTTATTTATTGTACCTGTTATATGTAGTAGTCTGATATTTTGAAGTTACATCTCTTTGCCCTACTTCCACTGGAGACAGTTTGAGGATTGAGATCTGATGAACAAGCATGATTTTGTTACAGTTGCCATTTTCCAGGAAGGTACTCGGATAGAACCCCGCAGGATTTCTAGTGAAATATGAAAATAATTAGTTAACATACAAAAGAAGTAACACTACTTCACAATTTTCAAGTCACACATTCACACCAGGTCTGGTGGTAGTAGTTAACTCTCCCTTGTCAACCTTAAGGGCTTGTATTTTCTCTCTCAAATCTGTAAAAAGTAATTACTATATTATTTTATATTAGAATCACTTTTTTTTTTAATTTATAAAAAATGCAACTGCGGAATTGAAACATGAAAATCTTGCAAGTGTCAATATTGTGACTCAGGAAGTGAAGTATATCCAGTTCGACATATACATTATATTTTATATATACAAAAAACTATATAAAATTTAAAACTATTCCTGTTTAGAGTTATATCAAAATTTCATAACCAGCTTTATACATTTTTGTGAACTTGAAATAGATGGAGGCCAAAAGCTAATCAAGGAGAAGTTTTTGTTAGATGCTTCAAATAAAGCAAACACTAGTTTTATCATAAAAAAGTGTTTGGTAGAAGCAAGTTTGAAGGTAGAAAATTTAGAATAAAAACTGCTTAGCACTTATTTTGCATAAAAAGATAGTTAATATAGAAAAGAAAATGACTTGGTAACACTCGAGACTAAAAACCACTTTCCAATTGTTACTCAACCAAACTATACCCATAATCTTAATGTTGGCATCATGGAATGATAATCAAATTTGCCTTTTCAATAAACAAAGTGAAATTTAAAAAGTAGTCGGTTTCAGTTATGCATTTTAGCATTCTTTGATATGAATCCAGCAAGCCAATTAAGATGAGATATTACCAATATATGCATTCTTCTGACAAGACGCTCTTTATGACAAAAATTACATAATTAAATAGTCTTTCTTTGATGATAATATTCAACAAATGCCTCAACAAATTAGCTAATCATTCCTATATAACCTGGAATAAGTAATGAAGAAATTGAATTAATCAATATTATATATTTTAACATCAAGAAGTCATACACACGTGATGATCAACATCACGTTTCAACTTAAGACATCTCAGAGAATGAATAAGCCAACTTCATACCCACTACAAAAAAATTTATTATTACCTACGGATATTTATCTACAGATTTGAGGTAGTAGGTAATTTATATTTATGTACAAATTTGTGCGTAGATAATATACTCATACTCATGTAAAAATAAAATACATACGAATTTTTAGTCCGTAGATAATGTAAGTAAAAATGGTAGGTAATTTAAAAAATTAAAATTTAAAATAAAATTTAAAATAAATTTAAAATAAAATCCTAAAATATAATTTATAAAATTGATTCTCACGAAAACCCTAATTCCCTGAAATGAAAATTACAACCATCTTCTTCGTTTTTCCATAAACTGCTTTGCTCTCTCCGCCGTCGCTCTCTCCGCCACCGCTCTCTCCGCCACCGCTCTCTACTATTGATGGCTTCGACAAGCTAGTGTAATCGTAGGGAAGCCTCGATGAAGTCCTCTGTTCTTCCTCAGGTAAGGGATTCTTTACATCTGTTCTTGAACTGCTCTCTCCGTCGCCACTCCCTCCACCGCCGCTCTCTACTGTTAAGGCTTCAACAAGCCAGTGTAACCCTAGGGGAACGAAGCCCTCTATTCTTCCTCAGGTAAGGGGTTCTGTAGATCTTTTTTTATTTTCTTGGATTGCAGTATCATAATAGTAAGGGATTCTGTACTTCTTTTGTGTGCTGCAAGACAATGAATGTGACTGTTGAACATGTCTTTAGTTGTGGGAGTAAATGTTGTTGATGGATGCAACATTGGTTTTGGGCGTGGAAGGTGCTACAAGGAAGGAGGTGGAGAGCTTTGCCACTGATTCATAAAAGTGGGGAAAGGGATTGGTTTGAGTGTAGAAAATTTCGTGTGGCAGGATAAAGGGGCAACTGCCAACCTGTTGGAGAGACCATTAATGGCAGAGAAGAGAGCGGCATGACAGAAATACTGGGTGATTTGGGTTTGGAAGGCATCTAGTTACTGGAAAATAGCTTGGAGGCTGTCTTCCATGGTGGCAGCTGTGGGAGGGGAGAAAGCTGATGAAAGCACCATTTACGAATATTATTACCTACGGATTTAAATGAGTAGGTAAATTTCCTACTAACAATAATTCGTAGACAATTAAATTACATACGGATTTTCAACCGTAGAAAATCTGTAGGTAAAACAAAATTTCCTACGGATTTGTTACATTACCTACAAATTTATATTGTAGATAAAATCATTTTTTTTTTGTAGTGACCTCATACGAGTGAAACTAAAAACTTAAACTTTTAAAGTGTTTCTTTGCCTTCTTTTCTTCTTGAAATCTTCCGGACCAGCTAGACAAGTTGATGATGAATTCAACTCCTCTAAAAGGTCTATTGCTAGCTCAAGCTTCCCTGTTTTATTTAAATTTTGGATTAGGGATCGATAGATATATATTGAAGGAAGAATCCCCTTCAGTTTCATCTCCCTGAAGTATTTCAAAGATTCCTCAACATTTCCTGATCGGCCAAAACTCTCAATTAGTGCAGTATATGTAAGCAGGTCTGGTTCAATCCCGTTCTCGGTCATTTCCTTAAAATACAAAAAGCACATATCAAATCTTCCAACCTTCCGCAAGCTGTTTATTAGAGTATTATAAGAAACAGTATCTGGGACGAGACCAATATCCTTTATGGATGCAAACACATCAATTATTTCATCCACACCGCCCGTGTGACCCAAGATATCAAGAACAATATTATATGTGACCAAATCCAGGCCATACCTCAATCCTCTAACATGATCAAATATCACCAATGACTTATCTTTCTGTCCACATTTTGCAAAGGCAAAAATGATCTTGTTCATGAAGGATGACGATGTGCTTGAAGATATTATCTCTGATATTTCCTCAAGAAATCTGAGTAGCTCCACACAATCATTTACTTTTGTGAAAGCCTGGGCAAACTTAAGGCATGATGTTGCACTTGGGGATTTACAAGACAACAATAATTTCTTGAAAACTTGACAAGAAAGGTCAATGTCATTCTTCTGGCATGCCTCCTCTAATATGAGATTATACACATCAAGGGAAACAACAATGTTCTTATCATTTAAAATTTGTAGCATTTTAGTGGCAGCGGAAAGATTTCCAGACTTGCACATCTTATCGATATATGTGCTATAGGCTTTCACACTGGATGCTGGTGTATTTTCAACAGTGGCAAGAAATTCTTTTAGGACTTCCATTGTCTCCATCTCTTTGCCAGGAGATGCCTCAGTTGAATAAACCTGAAAACCACAATGTGCCAAAGAATTAACTTTTACTGGTTTAAAAACATTCAGATACAAAATAGTTTGGTTGTGATGGGAATGATGCAGTTCAATATCGTAACAAGAATAATCGTTAGATTCATGTGACTGAGAACTGCTTATCCAAACGACATTCACTTATATGTAGTTGCCAAATGCTCAAAAACGAAAAATGTAGTATGGCCATTAAAAGCTGGGGTTGGGGTTGGGGTTGGGGTTGGGATTAGGGAGGAGGCGGAGAAAAAAGATGGCAGATAGCACATTCCCGTTTATAGATTTTTACTCATATTACACGTGGCAGGAGCATCAACAGCATGTAGTGAGCCTACGCTCCTTAAATATAATGCACATTGAACTGTACAAATAACAAAAAAGATAATGGATCAAGAGGATGTCAGCTTTGAGGGAGATGCAGCTCGATCTGATTCAATCATGGATTTAATACAGAATTCACCTGCCTTGTATGAAGACCTCACCATTGGCCCAGAAGCCATATATCGAAAGCCCTACATACAAAGTAGAATCAGATCGTCATTCATACCACATGATCAAATTATAATTAAATACCATACATATGCAGCTTTTATAATATTACATCTTTTCCTAGAATCATCATGATGCTGTATGCAACAATTAAAAGGAGAGAAATATTCCATGATTGCACTCGCATGGTGATGCATAGAAATAGAATGTCAGATAAAGATTGATATTAGCAGGTCCGCTGGGTCCGGGGTGTGCTAACTCCTAGGAATAATAAATATGTGAATGACACGCCTGAATTTACAATGGATTAATTTAATCAGCAAGATACGATCATTTTACCAAAACTGAGTATGCAAAAATGATGCAGGAAATGATCTTACGTGACCCGAATTTTGAGACAAGAATAAATAGGAAAGAAGCTCAAGTGTAATAAGTATTATGCCACTCAAATATCTACTACACCGAGAGAACATAGAAAACAACCAAAAAAATTTTAGCATTGTATGATATTTAAGATTACATAAAGGCCAGCAAAATTGATGAGAACACGTACTCTCAGTAATACAGCCGAAATTATAGGATTTTCAGTATAAAGGGACGAAAAGGAGAAGAGACTGAATAAGGAGTTACAATAAGACGATAAACACTAATTCTTTTTTATGCCAACACTAAATCATAATCCTAACTACTAACTAGAGAAGGAGTCAAATCATGAAATATAAGGAAACCTGGAAATCAAGGAAATAGGAAGACTAATATTAATCTTTTCAAAGAAAAGGGAAAACTAATCTAAAGATATAATCTGTAAGGTACTCTAAAATATTTTGTTACAAAAAATTGGGGGATATTCATAATATATTCTAACAATTACTATCGGTAACCAATTAATTCCGGGATATAAATGCTATCTTTTTCAACAACTCCTTGGAAATCACAAAAAATGAGTACTTTTCCAAACCAAAATAAGTTAATCCAAACACACGAACAAAAGACTTACCATTTCCATGCCAAGGGTCTGATACTTATTAAAGGCCTCTCGTGTAACATATTCAGATACCGGCATATGACGCTTTGAAGGTCTCATGTACTGACCAAATGTCATCACGTCAACACCAGCTGCTCTCACCTTCTCCATTGTCTTCACAACCTGGTCAGGTGTTTCGCCACAACCTAACATTATGGAAGTCTTAGTGAGTGTTCCAGCAGGAGCATATTCCTTGGCCATCATCAGAACATCTAATGACTGCTTAAAATTAGCACGATGGTCCCGTACAACATTCTGTAGCTCTTCAACTGTCTCAATGTTATGTGCAAATACATCTAATCCTGATTTGGCAACCTTCTCTACGCAGTCAGCATCTCCTCGAAAATCTGGAACTGTTACAACAACAGTAGCGCAAAAATCATCAAAGAAATTGAGTTAGTATTTAAAAAAGATTTTTAATTAAGCACAGTACCCTAAATAGTAATCCATTTCAATAAATATATACTAAGATTGAAACCTGATATAAAAATATGTAAATACAAAATCAAACCAAATTTATTCTCATTCTCAATGACATGTAAAGAAGTTCTCTTTTTAATTATATTAAAAGCCAAACCATTAGCATATCACATTTCAATAATAAAAATACTATGTCAATGAAATTCAGCAACACACTGCATGGGGAATTAGCACTATTGTTGAAACAAAAGTTAACAAAAGATGGCCTTCCTTTCATATCCATTATCTAATAACTATAACTGCAAACCATATAGATGATTAATTTTTTAAAAAGAACTAGGTGCTCACCTATCAGCATAGGCTTGGTTTGTTTGTTATTTAATAGAATCAGATGCAATACTATTTTCAGAAACTACAAATATTCAATGCATACCTAGGGCTTCTATCAGCATATTAGGCTTCAGTGCCTTCAGCTTCTGCACTGTTTCAGTAAAATGACCACTCCCTTGATCAGGTAAATCATCACGATCAACACTCGTTATAACCACATAATCCAGACCCCATGATGCAATTGCTTCAGCCACATTGGTGGGCTCATCAGGGTCTGGTGGTGGAGGAGTCCTCGATGTCTTGACATTACAAAATCTGAAAATTAACAAGAAATAATTAAATGGAAGTGTTCTTGTGAAAAAACTAATCCATGTAAAACTATAACGAGTCTTGGGTATCATACTAACCTTCCCTGAAGTTAGTTCTTATTATTACATCCAATACTTTGGGAAATTACGCCTACCTTCCTTACCTAGTATTTTTACAAGGATTAATGTTGTAGAAGTTGTGCATCAAATAGGGCAGAGTATGTAGGAGCAATTTCTCAAATATAAAAGAGTGTGCCTTATAAAAGTACACAGCAATGACTGTGTGTGGATTTCCAGAACAATAAGGATATAATGTGTAACAAGCACTATCACCCCAAAGTACAGTTATACTTATCGATTAGACAATTCAAGTTAAAAATTGTCAAGTCATCATTGTGAAGAAAATGTTTTGAAGTTTTTGGAGTTGAGTAACCCAAATTCTAAGATGTACATGTAATTTATTACAATCTCACTCAACTATACGTGTTAACTCGTAAACAACTCAATCTCTAAAACATGCTTATTGCTTACAGCTACTCAAGCATTCCCTAGAATTCATAACATGACCACGGAACTACTCCATATAATTTTTGCTACTGTACTGGCGAGCCGTATCTGCACTTCTTATTAATCAAACCGAAACAGCAAGGATTACTAACTCTACCTAATTATCCAAATCTACAACACATTTCCTCAAAGCCACTTTCAAAACACAAATAAATGCACCGATTACAAAATAAGTAAATAGGCCTAAACACAAAGAAAAAAAAAAAAAAAAAACGCAAAAAAAAAAAAAAAAAAAAAAAAAAAACGCGAAATGATTGGATTATAACCTGCAACCTCGAGTACAAGTGTCACCGAGAATCATGATAGTTGCAGTAGCAGTGCCGGTCTCGCCGCCGGACCAGCACTCTCCCAAATTAGGGCACCGCGCCTCCTCGCAAACCGTGTGAAGCTTCAATTCGCGGAGCTTCTTCTTGATCTGCACGTACTTCTCACCGCCGGGAACGGCCTCCTTCATCCACTTCGGCTTCGGAAGCGGCTTCTTCTTCGTCCCGACCTCCACGGAGTACGCGCTCTCCGATTTCAGCGCAAGGAAGTCCGAAAGCGACGGCGATTCCTCCGCCAGCCGCGCCCGTTGTCCTGCCAGAGTCTGCGGGAATTGCGACGGCGGCGCCGGAGAGGTTGCCGATGATGAACAGAAGAGCCTCGCGGCGCATTTGATGTTTCCAGCTACGCTTCTAATCCGTGAATTCACCATCATCTCTCTCCGTCTCGGCCAATCACAGATCGCGTAACGGAGGAACATGAGGACGAAGATTCACGCGACAACAACACTCACACCAACCTTTCTTAGTATGGGCCTCAAAGTTGCTTTGAGTCATGTTGGCCCAACATTTTATACTGTGGGCCTACATTACAATAACGGCCCACCTTCTCCGAATATGTACAAATACTCTATGGACTCTAGACTTTTTAAGTTCAAAGTGGATAAAAGGAATAAACAGCATCAATATGACAACAGAACAAAAACAAGATATGGAGAACAGCTTATATTTTTATTTTAATTGTAAAATATCACTTTGTATTTACCTTTTTAAATTTTTTACATAAAAATAATAAAACAAATTTTAATTGTTTTGAGTGTTTGCTATACGAACATTTCAAAAAATAAGAAATAAAGTAAAAAAATAATAATAAAAAATTAGTAATTAAAAATGTTAATTTTAAAAGAAAAATAATTATATAGATTATTTTTACTAATTTAATACTTTTTAATTTTAGTTCATATAATAAAGGGACAAGATAAATTTAATTTATATTGTTTGTTAAATAATGTAAAATATTGATATGGAAAATGAGAAAAGATTGATATTTATTTTTTATTACAATCATAATCTTTTTACAAATTTCTATATAAAGGTTTTCCCATGTAACCGCCTACACATTTGAACCTCTTTTTATCAACTATTCATATGTTGTAGTTTGACTTAGGATTTATGTTATTCAGGTGGTTCTCATAAAATGGGTTCACACTTACATTAGGTGATTCTTCCTGCCACGTAGGTATCTTTTTATAAATTTATTAATTTATATAATACAAAAATATAATTTATTATCAATCCTTCTGTATATATATTTTATTATAAATGTAAATATTTAGGAAAATTTAAAGACTTTCTGAAGCAATATTTTTGTAGTAAAAAAATAAATATATATTGAAAGGCACACGTTTCGATTCGAGCAATTTGTCTTGTTGTGGGGGCTGACACACATATGCGTCACAGCTAATACAATGGAGTTGGTTGTCAAAGATGCCCATTGGTTTCTTCGCATGGTTTTGCCCTTTTTCTGCGTTTTAACCAAAATGTTGCCTTTTTTTCTTTTTATCCTTTAAATCCCTTTCTGTACGGATAGGGTATTGATAACTTCTCGGTTACTCATAAACTATCTTAATTAGGAATAATTTAAGCATTAATGATGTTGGAAACTCTCGTCTAAACCGAGAGCCTCCCGGCCAAATTTATAATCTGAACATAACACTTGAAAATATATGGCCTCAGCCGGAAGCCTTTCGGCTAAAATGTTAAGGACGACCTAAGCATGCCAATTAGGCATAACCAGGAGCTTAAGGCAGAGTTAACTCTTAATTCCGACCCATTGCTTTGGTCCAGTTCGCGAGGCTATAAATAGGTAACAAATGATGAGGTAAGGGGATCCTGAATACTGTTTTACCGTAGAGAATATTCTGCTTGAGTATTTACTGACTTGAGCGTCGGAGTGTAATCAACAGGTACACTCTCATCCGGTGGACGAGAAGCTCTCGGCGAAAAGAAGGGAAGGTCACGGCTGAACAGGAAAGGAAGATTTGTACGAAGACCCATTGTTGCTGTCGGTCCTTACATTAACCTTTCGGCAGGAACACTTTCCATCACCCTTCATCATGTGAATGTGAATGAAGATTGTTACTCTTCCCCTACTAATTTTTATATTTGTTTATGATTAGTATTATAATTAGAATTATAAATATAACTAAATATAATTACATGATTGAAATACAATTAAACCCTATGATGTCTAACTTATACACAACTGCTACAAATCTAATTCACAATTCGGTGTGCCTTCAAAACAAATCTTATCTGATTTCTAGTATCAACAGATCTTAACAAGAATATTGAATGGCACTTCAGTCACGTTTTTCACAACTTTTTTTTGCAAACTTAAGTGATTGAATATCACATTTCAAAACGACGTTAGAGTCAATCAGTTTCACCTTTTCTCTGGGGTATACAAATCATGGAGTTTT
Source organism: Macrotyloma uniflorum (assembly GCA_016859785.1). NCBI lineage: Eukaryota > Viridiplantae > Streptophyta > Magnoliopsida > Fabales > Fabaceae > Macrotyloma > Macrotyloma uniflorum. Next base: position 84,479 of record BDMB01000221.1, read on the forward strand.
TTGATAAATACACTCTAATAGCAGGGGAGTTGAACCTGGAATCAAGCTTTAACGGAGCGGCGCACGCAACCTCAGTCATGGTTGATGCTTTACTGGTCCCCCGCCTTCTCCTTGATCAAATAGTGTAAGGATAAAAAAAACCCTATTCTTTCCCTTTCTTTTGAAGTTCTTTCTTAGGTTTCTTTTCTTCCTGTCATTTGTAGAATATTAAGACTAATTAGAGCATAAGGATTAGCAGAATCGTGTGTCCGTGGATTCTTCGGCTAGGCGTCCATCCACTCTATCCGCATTATCCAAAAACCTTCCGAGGAGCGAGCTTCAGATCGCGGATCTTCTTACGAAGTCCCACACCACTATGCGATTCCGATACTTAGTATCCAAACTCCAGATGTTATCCCTTGAGGCATCTTGAGTTGTAAGGCCTAATATCTCAATTAACAAATGAAACATGAGTAAACCCGAATCTGACCTTGTATCAAGTTCCATTATAGATTCAAGTTCTAGTGCACTAATGGAAATTAATTTGGATGGTTGGAATTCCAAAATTTGGGTTTTTGACTAAGCTAAATAGAGTCCTGTGATCCAGGTAGTTGATCTCACCTGACGACTTTGGATGATTGCCCTGGTGGGTACCGTAGTTTATCCATTCCCAATTTGTGCCTTGATAAGTTAATTTTTGTTCTTGCGTTTCTAGTTGAGTTTATAGGATATTGTAACTCTGTTAACTTGTGTTATAGATTTTTGACTGACTAGTGAGCCATTATCCCAACTCAGTCGATCAGGAGACCAAAGTTTAGTAACAAAGCATGTTGTGACAAATACATTTTCTGTTTAAAATCATTATCTTCATTTTCATTTTTATAAAATAAAAAAAAAATGTGAAACTTTGGTAATTTTGTGCAAAACAGAATGAGATCGAATAAAAAATCAAAAGACCCATTAATCATTAATGTGGTAAATTGCATGGAAACAACATTTTTTTTTCTTTTAGGGTAAGAAAAATGGTCGCTTGGACAACTCATCTGTTAGTGGGCTCCCCTTATTCAATCCTGTTTTGTGCATGGGACTGATGGAAGGAACCTCTGTGAATAGTGTCTGAAACCACCGCGCCCTTTTGAAGAAAGCTTTCAACTTCAATAATCAAGTGTGCTCCTTTTTCAGAACTGTTTTATTTATCTTCTTAATTCTATTTAGTGATATTATTTTCTTCACATAAAAAATGATAGATGGATCAAGGGAGGCAGGTATTCACAGTGGAACTTCTTGAGGGATATGCTGCAAAAGGGCGTGGAGTTATCACTTGCATGGCTGCTGGAAATGATGTCATTATGATTGGAACCAGCAGAGGATGGGTCATCAGACATGATTTTAGTCTTGGCAATTCATCGGGTGAAGTTTCAATTTTGAGCTTTCTATTACTTGGATACCCATTTTTAAAAATAGTGGAAATGAATTGGTATTTGACATTCCACTGAAATGGGCATTTCAAATTCAGTAACCTTTACAATTTGAATGTCTAATTTGGGGGTTTAATTGTAATTTGTTAATCAATATAGATATAAAATAGGGAGCGTTGTTCAAATGATTTGTTTTAGGGTTCTTGATAGTGGCGTGTACTTGAGCTTATACTGGAATTTGGAGTTGTTTCTCTTTCTTTGATATCCTGCTTCTTCAGTAGGATTGATGTGTGTCTTACACCTTGTCTGTTTGGAGTGTAGAGATTGATCTCACTGTGGGTCGTTCTGGGGACCAGTCAATCCACAGGGTTTTTGTTGATCCTGGAGGTAGTCACTGTATTGCCACTGTTGTTGGTCTTGGAGGAGCTGAAACATTCTATACTCATGCCAAATGTACCAAGCCACGGATTTTGAGCAAGCTGAAAGGTCTTGTTGTAAATGCTGTTGCATGGAACAAGCAACAGATAACTGAAGGTAGTTAGTTGATCACTTATTTGACTTATGCCCATTGCTTGTAGATTTATTTACTACAAAGACTTTCAGATATTCATTTCTGCTTGAGGTTTTGATTAAACTTTTTAAACGCAGTTTCCACAAAGGAAGTTATTCTTGGTACAGAAAATGGTCAACTTCATGAGTTGTTTGTGGATGAGAAGGATAAGAAAGAGAAGTATATCAAGTTTCTCTTTGAGTTAAGAGAACTTCCAGAAGCTTTTATGGGCTTGCAGGTATATCCTTTTTCTGTTTATTGTTATAGGTTCTTCTTTTTGAAGATAAAATCTATGGTTTCATCTCATTTTAAGTAATTTAGAGTCTGTTTTTTTCCCCCGATGTGATTAAGGCATTCCATTATGTTCTGGTTCGTGTCCTTTTTGCTCAGATGGAAACAGCTAGCTTGATTAATGGGACTAGATATTATGTGATAGCTGTTACTCCTACTCGCCCTTACTCTTTTACTGGCTTTGGGTCACTAGAAGTAAGTCAAATTCTATTAATTTCCATTTTTTTTGTTTATTTCCCGTCGAGTAATATCCATCCATACTACCATTTTTAGAATTAAAAAAATTGTAATATAATATTTATGAAGAGGTGATTACTGTTATATTGCATGTCTGTTCTAAGACACAATATTGTCTTCTATCACATTATTGAAAATTAATCTTGGGCTCTATCTTTTTTTCATTTTACCTTCCATTATATTTCAAAGCTCAGTTTTACTAATTACTATACAAATGTACACTGTTTTTTCAGATTATTTAGATCGTACGGTGCATTTTATGGAACTTCCTGGTGACATACCAAACAGGCAAGTAGTCTCTCTCTCTCTCTCTCTCAAAATAATAATACTAGTGTTATACCATTGGAGCATTCAAAATATAATGTAAGTGGTCTAAATGCAAGAAATTCCTTTTCTTTTTGTAAAGTATTTCATATTTGTTATTTTGTATAAGATCCATCTTTTCTAAGACTTCATTCCATTGATTATCTTTCAGTGAGTTGCATTTTTTCATTAAGCAACGGAGAGCTATACATTTTGCATGGCTTTCTGGAGCTGGTATTTACCATGGTGGCTTAAATTTTGGAGGACAACAGAGGTAGTACAGAAAGACTTGACTTTTTGTCTGTTTCATCTATAATCGATATTGATTCAGAACATGTTCACTATCATGATTTGGCAAATGTCATTTCAGAACATACTATTTATGATTCATGAATGGTTGTTATTGTTGTTTTTGTGAATCCTTACATCTTGCTTTTTTAATAAATTATTCTCCTTTCTCTCATTTTTTAATAGCTCTTCAAGTGTGATAGAGACCCATTCCCAAACGGGCCAGCTGAGACCGTGGCCCATGAAGGGAAATCTATTCCAAAACAGCTTCTAGTATATTCGCGAAGGAAGAAAGGAAAATACTGATGTGGCATGTGAAACGGGGAAAGGCAGTTAGAGGAGAGAGAAAGAAAATAAAATATGATTCTGTTATATAAGAATTTGGGGTGAAGAGTGAGGGGGCGTTTTTTGGGAATAGAAGAAACGTTTGTTTCTTTGTAAGGAGCGTGGCTCTGGACAATAGAGAGAACCTTTCTCTTGCTGTAATTGTTCTTTTGCAATTATAACAGAAATACAGATTATTTTCCTCTCTGTTATCGTTTCCTTTTCTTACTAAGTGTTAGAAACTGTATTATTTGATCCGACCTGCCGGATCGTCTAGACGGTGGATGCCACCAAGGAAAAAAGTTGGGAAAATGAAATCAGCGGAAGAAATGGATGCTCGTTTGGGCAAGGTAGAGGGAGACTTAGACATGATTAGAGCAGCAATGGAGGCCATTCAATGACAATCCTCACAAAACCATGTCGCCATCGACGACATGAGGAGAGAAGTGGCGGACAACCAGACGAAGCTCGTCGAAACGTTGCGGAAGGACGTGGCGGAGAATCAGTCCAAGCTGGTGGAGCTAATGACGAGGACGCTTAATAGAAATATTAATGATGAAGGAGAGAATTCGGTAGGAGGGAAGAAAACGGAAGACCCAAAAGGGAGCAGGAATACCTTCATCTCTGGCACGGGAATGAAATCCCTAGAGGGAGAAGCTCTGGACAAATTTCGCCAATCAGTTAAGAAGATTGAATTACCAATGTTCTACGGCGAAGACCCGTCAGGATGGATAACCCGGGCAGAAATTTATTTCCGGGTACAAGAAACGAGTGAGCAGGTAAAGTTGAGTCTGGCTCAAATCTGTATGGAGGGTGGCACACTACATTTTTTTAACGCGTTATTGAATGATTACGAAGAGTTAACCTGGGAAATATTGAAGAAAGAATTGCTTCAGCGCTACGGTGGTTTGGGAGAAGGTAGCGTGTTTGAGCAACTCACCTTTCTGCAACAAAGTGGGAGTGTGGAGGAGTATGTTCAAAAATTCGAGTGTTTGGTAGCTCAAGTACCTCGGATGGAAGATGAACAGTATTTTGCTTTCTTCATTCATGGGTTACGCGAGCAGATTCGAACGCAATTGAGGAGCCTTCATACTGCTAATCCGTTGAGTAGGGGCAGAATGATGAACACTGCCCGTGCAGTGGAGGCGGAGTTATTAACACGTCGGTTTGGAGGTCAGGGATGACTGGATTCGCATCCAAGCGGATCAAAATATGCAGGTCATAGAAACCACACCAACTTGATGAGTCACAGCGGGCCAAGGAGCTATGGAGGAGGAAGGGGAACTAATGGGCCTGGCCCAAAAGTTAGAGATGAAGGTGGTGAAAAAAATAAAATGGGCTTCCCAAATAGAGTAACCAAACACTTAGCCTACCAAGATCTCGTTGAAAGGCGTAAAAAAGGGCTTTGTTTCAAGTGTGGTGGTCCGTATAGCCCACTACACCAATGCCCAGTAAAACAATTACGACTGATTATGGTAGATGAGGAATTTCAGTTCGAATGCGAGAGTGAGGTTGGTGTTGACAGAGCTGCCGACGACGTTGAGGATGCAGAACTTGAAGGGGAATGCAGTGCCATCAGTTTGTTCGGATTGGAGAGCGAGAAGAGGGATCACCCAAGCACAATGAAATTGAAGGGTGAAATTTGTGAGATTCCCGTGTTAATTTTAATTGACAGCGGAGCAACCCATAATTTTATCTCTAAAAAATTAGTGGAGGCCATGGGTTGGAGATGGGAGATAACGAAGAAAATGAAAGTTCTCATGGGTGACGGGCATCAAACGAAGACTTTGGGAATTTGTCGTGGAATTAAAATCAAAATTGATGCGGGGGAGTATGCGGTGAACGCATTTTTGTTTGAACTGGAGGATTTGGATGTTATTTTGGGAATGTCATGGTTGGAATCTTTAGGGGAAACTGTGGTGGATTGGCAAAGGTACACAATGAAGGGCCAAGAGTTTTAAAGGGAATTACGCGACCGGAGAAGTTTCTAACGTCGCTCTGCGGTTTGTTGACAGAGCCACATAATCAGAAGGAGGTGAGTTTATCTAAGGAGAGGCAAAAGGAAATAGAAGAAATTTTGTTAGATTATGATGATGTCTTCAAAGAACCAAAAGGGCTACCTCCCAACCGAGCCAAGGAACATGTCATTACTCTGGTTCCAGGACAGGGACCAGTCAATGTAAGACCTTATCGTTACCCTTACCATCACAAGAATGAAATTGAGAAGCAAGTGAAAGAGCTGTTGGACAATGGACACATTAGACACAGCCAGAGTGAATACTCTAGCCCGGTGATTCTTGTAAAGAAGAAGAACAACAAGTGGAGGATGTGTGTTGATTATAGGGCACTAAACAAGGTTTCCATACCTGATAAATTTCCTATACCCGTGATTGAGGAGTTACTAGATGAATTACATGGGTCAAAATTCTTCTCCAAATTGGATTTGAGGTCTGGATATCACCAAGTGAGGATGCGAAAAGAAGATATCCCAAAAACGGCTTTTAGAACCCACGAAGGACATTATGAGTATCTCGTCATGCCGTTCGGGCTCACCAATGCTCCTTCCACATTCCAATCTCTTATGAATGAGGTATTTCGTAAGTTTTTGAGAAAAGGGGTGTTAGTGTTCTTTGACGATATATTGATTTATAGTATATCTTGGGATGATCACTTAAGACAATTGAGGGTTGTTCTGGAAACCTTAAGGCAGCAGCAACTGTTTGCAAATAAAGAAAAATGTAGCTTTGGACAAAGTAGAGTGGAGTATTTGGGTCATGTGATTTCAGCCCAAGGGGTGTCAGTAGATCCCTCTAAGGTGGCTAGTGTGATGGAATGGCCAGTACCAAAAAATGTTAAGGGAGTTCGTGGCTTTCTTGGACTCACCGGGTATTATGTAAGTTTCTAAAAGATTATGGAAAAGTTGCACGGCCTCTCACAGAGTTAACTAAGAAGGATGGGTTCAATTGGAATAGCAAGGCACAAGCGACTTTTGAGGAACTCAAAAGGAAAATAACCACAGCTCCAGTTTTGGTTTTACCAAACTTTGAAGAAGATTTTGAGTTAGAATGTGATGCCTCAGGTTTGGGTATTGGAGCAATTTTGATGCAAAACCGGAAACCAGTGGCATACTTTAGTAAGGCTTTGGAAAGTAAAAATTTAGCCAAATCCACTTATGAAAAGGAGCTAATGGCGATGACATTAGCAATTAAACATTGGCGGCCATATCTGTTGGGAAGAAGGTTTAAGGTGTACACAGATAAAAAAAGTCTAAACAATTGTTGCAACAAAGGATTATTACTGGAAACCAGCAAAATTGGCTGGCAAAACTACTTGGCTATGATTTTGAGATTATTTACAAACCTGGGCTAGAAAATAAGGGAGCAGATGCATTATCAAGAAGTATGGGTGACTCTGAATGCAAAACATTAATATATGTACCGGTGTGGCTCGATAGTAAGGAGATCATAGTAGAAGTGCATGCAGAAGAGAAGTGGAAAATCATCATTGAAGCATTGCAGCAAGGGAAAGACGTTAATCCAGATTTCACCTATCAACATGGGATCTTATTTTATAAGGGAAGGTTAGTTGCTTCTGAAAATTCTGTTTGGATTCCTAAACTATTAGAAGAATTTCATGCCACACCCTAGGGAGGACATTCGGGTTTTTATCGCACATATCGAAGATTAGCTGCTAATCTGTATTGGAAAGGGATGAAAAAAGATGTCATGAAATTTGTTCAATCATGTGATACGTGCCAATGCCAAAAGTACATGACCACTGCTCCAGGGGGCTCTTGCAACCTCTCCCAATTCCAGAGAAGGTATGGGAGGATATCAGTTTAGATTTTATAACTGGGCTGCCTAAATCAAAGGGGTTCGAAGCTGTTTTGGTTGTGGTTGATAGATTAACTAAATACAGTCATTTTATCCCTCTCAAACACCCCTATACGGCTCGAACCATTGCTGAATTGTTTGTAAAAGAAGTGGTTCGGTTGCATGGAGTTCCTAACTCAGTGGTTAGTGATAGGGACCCTTTGTTTATGAGTCTTTTTTGGAAAGAATTTTTCAGAATGCAGGGGACTACTCTAAGGATGAGCACTGCTTACCATCCCCAAACAGATGGTCAAACTGAAGTGGTTAATCGTTGTCTTGAGACCTACTTAAGGTGCTTTATCACTGACCAACCCAAAGGAAGAAAGGAAATATATTCCAAAACAGCTTCTAGTATATTCGCGAAGGAAGAAAGGAAAATACTGATGTGGCATGTGAAACGAGGAAAGGCAGTTAGAGGAGAGAGAAAGAAAATAAAATATGATTCTGTTATATAAGAATTTGGGGTGAAGAGTGAGGGGGCGTTTTTTGGGAATAGAAGAAACGTTTGTTTCTTTGTAAGGAGCGTGGCTCTGGACAGTAGAGAGAACCTTTCTCTTGCTGTAATTGTTCTTTTGCAATTATAACAGAAATACAGATTATTTTCTTCTCTGTTATCGTTTCCTTTTCTTACTAAGTGTTAGAAACTGTATTAAAGTGGAAAAGAAAATTTTATTGAGAACAAGGCTCTTTTGGATTACTCCAAATTGTCTGAAGGAGCTGAAGTAGTTAAACCAGGTTCAATGGCATTGTCTGAATTCCATTTCTTGTTGCTTCTAGGGAATAAGGTCAAGGTGTGTATGCAATTTTACATCATAGTTTATCATAGTTTAGTTTACATCAAAGTTCCCGTGCCTCAAAATCTAAATTTAAAGAGTTTTATGCATGCTTGCTAAATTATTTGAACATTTGTAGGTTGTAAACAGAATTAGTGAGAATATCATTGAGGAACTTCAGTTTGATCAAACTTCTGATTCAGCATCAAAGGGTATTATAGGATTGTGTAGTGATGCCACAGCTGGTTTATTTTATGCGTATGATCAAAACTCAATCTTTCAGGTTTGTGTTCTCTGAATACTGTAGCCTTCTGAATTTTGGATTTAATTGGCTTGGTTATAATTGCTGCTGTATTTGATATTTTAGTAGGTGTCTATCAATGATGAAGGCCGAGATATGTGGAAAATATATCTTGACATGAATGAATATGCCGCTGCTCTAGCAAATTGCCGTGACCCTTTTCAAAGGGACCAAGTATATTTAGTGCAGGTATACTGTTCACTTGCTTTTATTGTGCTGCCCAAGAAATAGTTTATCTGGCAACATAAGTTCATGATATTTTTTGCCACAAGATAGTTTGGAGTTTGATTGCAATAATTTGTGGTGCAGGCTGAAGCTGCGTTTTCTTCTAAAGATTATTTTAGAGCTGCATCTTTCTATGCTAAAGTAAATCCTCTTTTTGAGTTCACTATTTTGCTATATTTAGTTTGTTATATTAATTTAGGAATTTCATTTGTTTTCACGACACTTGGTTACTTAAAAATAATTGTGCTGCCCTTTGCTATATTTAGTGGTGGGCTGGACTCTCATGGCTATAAACTTTCAAGGCTACCAAATCATGGTTCAATTACACCAACAAAGTTTCTAAATCATTATGTATAGATATTGTTTTACATCTTTTCCCCATGAATAGTATTCTTCAAACGGGGAGATCCATATGTAATAGTTTAAAACTGTCATGACCTTTTTTTTTAATTTTTTTATTTAAGAAGCTTCACTCCCTAATGATAGGCCAATGAATATTTTATGAGGTCTTGTAAAAAATTTAAACTTTGAAGGTGTAGAATTTTCTGGCAGCATCATCATTACATATAGTGTTCTTTTCTGATAATTTGGTTATAATTGTGATTGTTTTGTACTGAAGCAAATGTGCCTATCATGCTTTCTAGTAGTAACACTTGGAAATTTGTTTTGATAATCCAAAAGGAAAAAAAATCTGACTGGAATATGATTTGCAGATCAATTATATTTTATCATTTGAAGAGGTCACTTTGAAGTTCATTAGTGCTGGTGAACAGGTACTTTTCATGTTTCTGGCCTTTAAATATGAATTATACAGTGGCTGCATTCTTTGTCGGTGTGTGTATTTTTCGAGGAGTTTATGTTGTAATTTTGTCTTTTGAGAAGAAAATCATTTTGATTATACTCCTCTCTCATTCAGCCTGCTTCTAATACTTGAGTGTATTAAGTTTAGTAAATGGTAAATTTATGTTACGTCATTGTATTTTTTATGTGCATTTAATTTCTACCGTTATTGCTTTCCTATGTGGGCATATGGAAACTGATTTGAATTGGTTTATCTTGAATTTAATTTATAAATTCTTGGATTTGAAATTGACTCGTCCTTATACGAACTCACTGGTTTCTTTCTTTTATGTAGGATGCTTTGAGAACTTTCTTATTGCGGAAGCTTGATAATTTGGAAAAGAGTGACAAATGCCAAATAACAATGATATCCACTTGGGCAACTGAATTGTACCTGGACAAGGTTCTACATTCTTGAACATTTGGAAGCATAATCTAGTTTCCCATTTTATTCCTTTATCTCATTTTCTATGAACAATGGCATAACAAAATCTATGGTATCCTGATTTAAACTAGAATGGTGCTTAATTATGTATATAATATGTCCTAAAATTCCATCTATTTTCCACGAACTCCTTATTGTTTAACTTATATGTACGTGGGGCATGAAGAGTGAGTGATAGGAATAAGAAACAATTTCCATTGTTGTGAATGCAAATTGTATTGAAAGTATGACAGCTGAGTTACGGAAAGGATGAGCATAAACTGCTCCTAGCCAGGGGTAGTTTCCTCAGAGCCTAAGCTAAACACTGAAACAAACACAAAAACCATTGTCCCATCAATAAGTGTGATAAGAAAACCATTCCTAACTGCTTTAAGTAATACAAGTTAAATATAAATTTGTGTAAGAAAAGCCACAAGCCCCAACCTTCTTTGCGAAAAAATTGATTTGCGTTGCTGGTTCTTAGTGGTTGTTTGGTTCCATTTTGTACAATAGATCGAAGTCTAACCCACACTACTATGTAGCTTTCATGTCTTGCTATTGATGTGATGTGATACTGTGTTTACAATGTTAGTACAAACACGTGGTATTAAATCATTAATGCTTACACTGATTTATGTTTTGGTTTTTATTGTTGAAAAAATGGCTAGTGCTTTGGAGCAATTTCTGATTCTCTACTATGGCTTTAGGTAATTAAGTTACTCTTTCAGTTGTAATCTTTAATCTTTATCTTGTGAGTTTATAGATATGTTTTGCATGCAAATTAATTTGGGTTTCCTATATATGGTCTTTTAGATAAACCGATTGCTCTTGGAAGATGACTCTGCATCAGAGAATAACAATTTAGAGTACCAATCAATTATTAAAGAGTTTCGTGCTTTTCTCAGCGACAGCAAGGATGTATTGGATGAAACAACTACAATGAAACTTTTAGAAAGGTAGTATTCAATACTTGATATGCCTGTCGCATGTTTTTTGGCTGGCCATTAATTCTTGCTGCATACCTGTTTTCTTCAATTTTATTTATAATGTTTTGGTAGTGTTTATATTTAAAATTCTCTAAACCACAACACAAGTTAATTTTCATTTAGGGTTTAGTTCAACAAAAAAATATGCAGGAAAGATAAAGGATGTTCTTTAAGGACAGAGTGGGAGTGTATAAATCCATGTTTGTTTGATTTGATTAGTTTTATAGTTTTCAGAGGTTTTAAAATTTAGTTATCATAATAAATTATTCAAGAGAAACTATTAAATTTCTAGTATGTGGTGAAATGCTATTCTAGATTCTATTAGATATGAATTCTTTAGGGATAGGTTTAATCTACCTTTTTATAGGTTTGTTCCTTGAATGGGTTTTGGTATAGTCCCCCCACTACTTTGTATCTTTTCTTTTAATTTTGATGCTATTTTGGATATGTTGTAGATGATTGATATAACTTGGGATGTCAACCTAGTCGGGATTGCAAGTTATACATTGATGCCTTTGCATACTCATGTTTTAAGAAAAAGGAGTATTAATGTATGAATTATTAGCTATCTAGTCTAGGTTCAGGCGGGGCTACACTCTACTACATTTCACTTCATATCCAACTTTGTAATCAATTGATAAACCCTAAACTCCGCCTCAAATGTTAGCTTTTCAGGGGGAAAACCAAGTCACTTAAGTACTGCATCGAACATCCTATACTATTTGATGTGGGGCTTAGACACCTCATAATACCCAAGTCCCTATCACAATAACATAATCTTTTATTGTTTATCATATCAATCCGAATAAAGTATCCAATTTATTTAGGGGTTTATTTCCTTGTCATTTATAAGTTTGACCAAAGTTCGTTATATATTATACAGCCATTAATCTTATTATACAAATTTGCTTTTGCAATTTTCAACAGTTATGGAAGGGTTGAAGAATTGGTGTTGCTCCTCCTAGCATCTTTTGCAGGTGACTTAAGATTTCCACGATTATGTTCATGTTGTTTAGGGCAAGTTTTAGTTACTGCGCACCTAGATAAATTCATTGATAAAGATATATTAGTTAAGTTCGGAGACAACATGTAAAGAACAAGAAGTTTTATTTTAATAATTATATGATCCTATATAATGTAAGCTTTTCTTATTTACTGAAATAAAATTTCAATTCAAATTGAAAATAATAAAAACAACACTTAAAATACACAGTGTAGGTTTTCTCTCAAAAATATTATAATAATAAATTAAAAACACTAAAATTATTGTAAAGTGTAATTTTTCAAAATAATTAAAATACTAATTTAATTAAAGATAAATTTTTTTATATGGATTTCTTTCAATTATTTCACATAAATGTTAGTCTCCATTTATTATATTTTACAAATACGCATTTAAGACAAAAATAAGAAATTCAATAAATAAACGAAGTTATAAAAGTGTAAACATGAAATAATATTTATATTGAAAATATTAAATAATAAATTAAAAAATGTGTTCATACTCATATGTGACAGGTTTCACAGCAGACCTCATAAGTTATGTTTTTGAAAAAAAGACCCTGTATAAAAACTTGATAGTGCCATTCCTTCGCAAATTGGGTGTGGAGAAGAAGAGCACGTTTAGTGCTTACGGGAATTCATCATTGTTGATTTGTCGACGAAGCCCAAGTTTTTTGGTTTGGTGAATGGTAACCTTTTTTCTTTTTACTTTTGGTTTCTGTTTTGTATTCACAATTGATGCATTAAGAATGGAGATTTGGTTTGTCCAACGGTAACCCTATGATGTCTAACTCATACACAACTGCTACAAATCTAACTAAATTCGGTATGCCTTCAAAACAAATCTTATCCGATTTCTAGTATCAGCAGATCCGATCCTAACAAGAGTGCTGAATGACACTTCAATCACGTTTTTTCACAGCTTTACTGTAGATAATAAGAATGTTTGCGAACTTAAGTGATGGAATATCACATTTCAAAACGTTAAAGTCAATTAGTTTCACCTTTTCTCTGGGGTTTTTTCTTGAAAAGGGATATAACAAGACCTTTCAGCTTGCTCAAAATCCGTGGCTTGGTCCATTTGGCATGAGTATAGAAAGTTTCAGCTCTTCCAAGACCAACAACAGTGGCAATACAGTGACTACCTCCAGGATCAACAAAAACCCTGTGGATTGACTGGTCCCCAGGACGACCCACAGTGAGATCAATCTCTACAATCCAAACAAACAAGGTGTAAGACACACATCAATCCTACTGAAGAAGCAGGATATCAAAGAAAGAGAAACAACTCCAAATTCCAATATAAGCTCAAGTACACGCCACTATCAAGAACCCTAAAACAAATCATTTGAACAGCGCTCCCTATTTTATATCTATATTGATTAACAAATTACAATTAAACCCCCAAATTTGACATTCAAATTGTAAAGGTTACTGAATTTTGAAATGCCCATTTCAATGGAATGTCAAATACCAATTCATTTCCACTATTTAAAAATCAATAAAAATGGGTATCCAAGTAATAGAAAGCTCAAAATTGAAACTTCACCCGATGAATTGCCAAGCCCAAAATCATGTTTGATGACCCATCCTCTGCTGGTTCCAATCACAATGACATCATTTCCAGCAGCCATGCAAGTGATAACTCCACGCCCTTTTGCAGCATATCGCTCAAGAAGGTCCACTGTGAATACCTGCCTCCCTTGATCCATCTATCATTTTTTTATGTGAAGAAAATAATATCACTAAACAGAATTAAGAAGATAAATAAAACAGTTCTGAAAAAGGAGCACACTTGATTATTGAAGTTGAAAGCTTTCTTCACAAGGGCTTAGTGGTTTCAGACACTGTTCACAGAGGTTCCTTCCATCAATGCCATGCACAAAACAGGATTGAATAAGGGGAGCCCACTAACAGATGAGTTGTCCAAGCGACCATTTTTCTTACCCTCAAAACAAAAAAAAATGTTGTTTCCATGCAATTTACCACATTAATGATTAATGGGTCTTCTGATTTTTTTCGATCTGATTCTGTTTTGCACAAAATTACCAAAATTTCACATTTTTTTTTTAAAAATGAAAATGAAGATAATGATTTTAAACAGAAAATGTATTTGTCGCAACATACTTTGTTACTAAACTTGGTCTCCTGATCGACTAAGTTGGGATAATGGCTCACTAGTCAGTCAAAAAACTATAACATAAGTTAACAGAGTTACAATGTCCTTTAAACTCAACTAGAAACGCAAGAATAAAAATTAACTTATCAAGGCACAAATTGGGAATAATAAACTACGGTACCCACCAGGGCAATCATCCAAAGTCGTCAGGTGAGATCAACTACCTGGATTACAAGACTCTATTTAGCTTAGTCAAAAACCAAAACTTTGGAATTCCAACCATCCAAATTAATTTCCATTAGTGCATTAGAACTGAAATCTATAACGGAACCTGATACAAGGTCATATTGAGGTTTACTCATGTTTCATTTTTTTGTCAATTGAGATATTAGGCTGGCCTGCTATTGCAACTTCAAATATGAAAAAATTCGTCGCCAAATTTCAGATTGAAATTAGGCCAGATTGAGTCCCACACGTATTTCCAATTAAAAGATGAATTAAAAGAATTAAATGTTTGGTGGACTCCCAGATCCACGAATATTGGGACCATGCCTCGTACATGTTAATGTCACGTGCAACCTCAAATTCTCTTGATACTAGGTTTTCTTAATTTATTAAAAATCATGTCAGAGCTTAGATAACGTTCGAAATCATAATGTAGAAGTGTATTAATAATCATTTTGAATATTTTAATTAATAATATTGGTTAATATTTATGTTCAATTTTT
>BDMB01000222.1:0-20157 GCA_016859785.1 Macrotyloma uniflorum
ACGGTATCTGATCGTCTTCGAGCCCCCAACTTTCGTTCTTGATTAATGAAAACATCCTTGGCAAATGCTTTCGTAGTTGTTGGTCTTTCATAAATCCAAGAATTTCACCTCTGACTATGAAATACGAATGCCCCCGACTGTCCTTGTTAATCATTACTCTGATCCCGAAGGCCAACACAATAGGATCAAAATCCTATGGTGTTATCCCATGCTAATGTATCCAGAGCGTAGGCTTGCTTTGAGCACTCTAATTTCTTCAAAGTAACAGCACCGGAGGCACGCCCCTGCCAGTTAAGGCCAGGAGCGCATCGCTGGCAGAAGGGACGAGCCAGCCGGTGCACACTAGAGGCGGACCGATCGACCCAACCCAAGGTCGAACTACGAGCTTTTTAACTGCAACAACTTAAATATACGCTATTGGAGCTAGAATTACCACGACAGCTAGCACCAGACTTACCCTCCAATGGATCCTCATTAAGGGATTTAGATTGTACTCATTCCAATTACCAGACTCAATGAGCCCGGTATTGTTATTTAGTGTCACTACCTCCCCGTGTCAGGATTGGGTAATTTGCGCGCCTGCTGCCTTCCTTGGATGTGGTAGCCATTTCTCAGGCTCCCTCTCCGGAATCGAACCCTAATTCTCCGTCACCCATCACTACCATGGTAGGCCACTATCCTACCATCGGAAGTTGATAGGGCAGAAATTTGAATGATAGAGATCTCCAGGACATTCAACAAGAACCTGCCCAAAAGGCAGAGGCAGAGAACATAGGGACAACAAAACACAGAAAACATAAATACAGGTCAAAGCCCGACTGCATCAGAGATTGATATGGGCTCTCAACAGGAGAAGACACTCGAGGAGCTGGCAACACCTGCTGAGCATTACCAGCCCTTGTGCATACAGGTGCCACCACCCAGGGAAGGCATGGTGGGGTATGAGCTGAAGTCGAGTATGATCCATTTGCTACCCAAGTTTCATGGCTTGGGAGGAGAGGACCCGCATAAACACTTGATGGAGTTCCACGTGGTCTGCTCCACCATGAGGCCAACTGATGTGCCTGAGGACGATGTGAAGATGAAGGCCTTCCCATTCTCATTGTGTGATGCTGCGAACGACTGGCTATACAGCCAGGCTGTTCCCATCCACTCTTGGCCCGAGATGAAGAGGAAGTTCCTTGAGAAATTCTTCCTTGCATCCAAAACTGCTGTAATCTGAAAGGAGATCAGTGGCATTAGACAGCAGCAGGGAGAATCCTTGTTTGAATACTGGGAACGTTTTAACAGGTTGTGTGCTACTTGTCCTAACCATTAGATCAACGAACAGTTGTTGATCTAGTATTTCTGTGAGGATTTGATGGCCATGGACAGGGACATGATTGATGCAGCTAGTGGAGGAGCTTTGATGGTTAAAACGCCTGCAGCAGCCAGGTATCTAATCTCCAACATGGCTGAGAATTCCCAACAGTTCTATTCCAAGCAGAGTACTAGAGGAGTACATGAGATTAGCCGGAGTTCTGAGGCTACTCATGATACTATGCGCTTGGAAAATAAGCTGACAGAGTTGACATCACTGGTGAGGCAGCTAGCTCTTACACAGCAGCCCACTCAGTCATCACAGCAGTAGTACATGCCTCCTGTGCCATCCAGCTGTGGTATTTGTGCAGCTGTTGATCATCACACTGATATTTGCCCACAGTTGCAGGAAGCTAATGCTGTTGAGTCAGCAGATGCTATGTATGCAGGACAGTAGTCCTCTTACTTGAGACCAGTGCAGCCACCCATGCAGTCCAGCCAGTCTAGGTATGATCCCTACTCTTCTACCTATAATCCAGGCTGGAGAGACCATCCGAACTTGAGATATGGCGCACAGGGTCAGGGCCAGAGCAGTTCTTACATGCCATCTCAGCAGCAGAGATATCAGGGCCAACATCAACAACAACAGTACACACGGTTAGATCAGCCCTATCCTAGGTCTGACCAGTAGCAGCAGACACAGAACCAGTACAGGTATAACAGGAACCAGCAGCAGTATGTGCAGCCATTGCAGCAGCCAGTGGTGCACCAAGAAAATAGCCCAGATATGAGCAAAATGTTGGAAACTATTGTAGCTGGTATGAAAGACATGCAGACTCAGATTGGACAGTTGTCCACTGAGGTGAATAGAATGAAACAACAGGGCTCTAGTGCACTCCCATCTCAACCTAAAGTGAATCTGAGGGGAGATTTGAATGCCATTACACTGAGAAGTGGCAAACAGGTGAAATTTGATGATGTGCCAGTCTAGATACCTACCACTGTCCAGGATAAACCACTAGAGGAAGATGTCCCACCACAGCCTACACGCTCTACACCTGTGATTCCCCCTCCTTTCCCATCCAGAGTTCGTGCTCCAAAGCAAAAGGAGGTGGATCCAGATTTGTTAGAGATCTTTAAGAAGGTGGAGATTAACTTGCCCTTGTTGGAAGTTGTCAGACAGGTCCCAAAGTATGCTAAATTTCTGAAGGAGCTCTGCACTTACAAGAGGAAACTCAAAAGAGCCAACATTGAGGTCGTGTCTACACTCTCTTAGTTGCCACTACCCTAGAAGTGTGGTGATCCTGGTTCATTCTCTATCCCTTGCAGTATTGGAAACTTGACTTTTGGAAATTCTTTGATTGATCTAGGTGGAAGTATAAATGTCAAACACACTGCTTTGTATAAGATGCTTCAGTTAGGGGAACTCAAAGAAACCAATGTGGTGATTCAGCTTGCTAATATGATTATAGGTAAGCCACTTGGTCTTCTTGATGATGTGCTTGTGAAGGTAAACCAGTTGATATTCCCTGCTGACTTGTACATTATTGACATGGATGATGAGAAGAAGACCAGTAAGTCCACCATTATTCTGGGCAGACCATTCTTGATGATAGCTAAGACCATAATAAATGTACATGCTGGTTTGTTAACCATGGAGTTTGGAGGAGAGAAAGTGACCTTTAACATCTTTGCTGCACTGAAATATCCTATTGAAGGTCAAACTGTGATATATGACCATTCTCTCTTTGTGCTTGATACTGTTGATAACATTGATTGTACAGATGTAGATACATTAGATGTAGACAAAACAGTAGAAGTAGATGACTCTCTTGACTTGTTGCCACTAGATGATTTTGATCCTTATCTTGATACAGTGTTCGGCTAAGATGGCCAGTGTGCGAATTTTTTGACTAACCATGTAGAATATAGTGCATTTGAGTTGTTTTCTATAGGTACAAATGAAAAACCACAAAAAAATGAGAAAAAGGAAAAGCAAAACAAAGAGTTGGAGGAAGAAGAGTGGCGACTTTAAGACTTTGATGATGATATTGAATTGAAACAGTTGCCTACTCATGTAGAATATACTTGTACAGGTAACTTAAATGCTAAGATATATGAGGAGAACCGAAAGGTTCCATGATTCGTCCTTTTTGATCCAGTTGTACAAGAGTAAATTATGGTGAACTATCCTTGCGGTTTTGGAAGCTCCTAAGGTATTATCTTTCTAACTTTATTCTCACTCACATTGAGGACAATGTGTTCTTCAAGTGTGGGGTATTTAGGGAGGTCTTTAAATTAATTATTGAACTAAATTGGTGTTTTGGCTTTTGCAATTTTGAGCTAAGTTATTGGTGTAGTACCTTGATTTATTGATCTTGTTTTTGTGAAAACCGTGAGCTGCAACACATATATTATTCATTGCCTTGTGTTTATTGAGTTGATGCAGCAAAGCACATTGATGATTGAGTTATGAGTGCCTCATGTTAAATTAAACAGGTTTTGTTCCAACTATTGAGTTATAGCCGTGAGGTATTGAGCCTGTTTTCATTGATGTGTGTGATGCATTTTTGATACTTAATTATTGCAGAACTTGAGTTTATTCTCTTAGTAAATTATCTGATTATGTGCACCCTTTGGAAATGACCAAGGCCATGTTTGTTGCAGCCCACTAGCCAAATAAAGCCTACCTTAATGTTATTATCCCTAGTCACCCATTTTGAGCCTAATTATCCTTTTCTTATGTATAACCCTTACATTATAAGCCATTGACCGGAAAAACCATGTTAACCTATGGACTTTGGTTGAATAAAAAGGTTCTAAGTTAAGGATGGGGCAAAGCTCAAGTGTGCGGTGATCTTGGTGATGTTAATTATGCAAAAGAAGTGAAAAAGAATGAGAAAGCCGTGACAAAAGAGGCTAAGTTATCAAAGAAAAAAGTGTTGAAAAAGAAAGAAAAGAAAAGAAAGTTAAAGTTATGAAGCCAAAAGGCAAAAGTTGAGTAAATTATGAGTGATTGCCGCCACACTATGCAGAATTCTATGCCTAATTATTTGATCAAAGTTCTATGACTTATAGCCTTGTTTACCTTTGTTTATCCATGCCCAAAAATTACAAGCCATTGGCCCCATTACAAGCCTAATTAAAGCCCTTGTGATTCTTTGGATGCATGTTAATTATGATGATTGAACTTAGAATTTATTCAAGCCTATGTAAATGGTTTTGCATTGATTATGTTTGAGTGAAACAACACCCTATTTAAACACTTGAGTGATGAGTGAAACATTTGACCCATGTGAGGAAACTCTAAATTATGTTGGATGATTCTTGTTGATTTATTCATGAGTGCTTCTAAATTAAAGAGTCAAGTGTTAGCTGCTGTTACTTGAACACATGAGACTTGGATAATGATTTTTATGAGCTCACAATTGATTTATTGATTTATAAAGCATGGAACTACACAACTTTAGCTTTGTCCAGGAGTGTAAAGGTTTAAGTGTGGGGTATTTGATGTGACTGATTTTTATCATAAATTAAGTGCCTAATAATATTATCTTAATGTTTATAAGTTGTTAACAAAGATAAATTAAGCATTATTTGAGTTGTTGGACCTTTTAAGGCCTTAACACAGAAAAGTGCATAAATACAGTAAATTAAGCATTGTTTTATTGTATTCGGAAACTGACATCATCCACTGTTTTATTTATTGTAATTTCTACAGAGATCCAAAGTTCTTGATTCTTGTTGCAAAATTAACTAGACACGTGCAGCTTCACCCAAAATTGGAAGAGCGTGATTTGGACTTGAAGTGAAGTCTACACACACGTTTGAAGTTGGCACATGTGCAGCTCACGCGTCTCATGAGTCACCAGCGCCAAAATGATGCTCCAGAACTCAAATGGTCTCTGATTTGGACGAAATTGGATTTTCTGATTATCTAACTTAATGGGCTTCAATTGAGCCCTGGAATCACTTAATTTGGATTTGATTTAAATTTTCCATAAGCTTATGAAGTGGGGTTCACCATGCCGGATTAGCCCAGTGAACGTGTTCGAGTGATTTAATTATAGAAAATTTGCCAGTTCTCCAATTTGAGCAAGGACGGTGGCCTTTCAAAGGTAAGACGCAAATATTTAACTGAGATTTTGAATAGTCGAAATTGGATCAGAAACGACAGAGTTATGTGCTTTGCAAGTTGACTAAAGCACTAAACTCGTGAGCTAGCGCGTCTATTCTACTTCCACTTCATTGTAATTTGGTTGCCTACAACCAATCCTATTGTAATAATTTGTGTAGGAGTATATATTGTAAAAACTCAATGTAAATTGTGTGTTGTTGAAATGTATAATCAGATCTAATGCAAAGAGCTTCGCGTTTTCTCTCAATCACTCTCACGATCATGGCTTCCATTTTCTTCTCTCTTGCACGCCACCTTGTCTTCACTTTGTGTATGTTCTCCATTGCTTTCTTCCATAGTTCTTCTTGTGTTTGATCTGGATTGTGTTCTTCTCCACCGTTTACATGCTTTCTTTAAGTTCTTGAATGCTTTAGAGTAGATTTAACCGAACGATTATCTTTGGAAAAGCCACCAATGACTCACAATGCTTAGATTTGAACCTTGACTTTGTTTAGCTTGTGGAAACTCTTGTGGTTGCATTGTTGAAGCTTGCGAATCTATATGGTGAACTCTTGATTGATAAAATTAGGTTTTCACAATTTTGAGATCATTCAAAAGCTAAGGTTGGCTTGAGTTATGTGCGCATGTTCCAAGATTTGACTTCGTTGCTTTCTTTACAAGCTTTCTTTTATGTGCTTTGATTAATTGTGCTTTAAAACTTGATTTGCTTGTGAACCTTTGTTGGGGAATAGGTAGGTTTCTTTCGGACTCAAGGATTAGTGTGAACTACTCAAATGTCTTTTGAGGGATAGGTTAATTGGGGCCTAACCATGGGTTACAATAACTTTGAGTTGTAGCACTCCCAAACCAACCTTGATTCACTAGCTTGTCACATTAGGTAGCTACTATTTTTTAATAGAATAGCTTACTGTTTTCCTTAGATAGTAATCTGTATTGCTTTCTTAGATTAGGATTTAGATGTTTAGCCACACTTTACATTTCATGCATTAGTTTAGTGTAGTTTTAGGTTGATTTTCAACCATTTCATTGCACTTTATTTGCCACAAATCCCCCTGAAAAATTAGAAAAACCAAAAACATACATTGGTGCATTCATTCATTCATCCATATCTGCCATTTTCCACTGATTTGAAACTGGTCCAGAGTTAGCCATTTACTTAGCCAATTTTGACCCAAAACGCACCAAAACACCACCCACACGGTCATCTACCATTTTTAAACTCCAAAATCAAAAACTAATTGCATCTCCATAGACCAACCATACATTTCATGCATGCCATTTCATTCTTGACCGAGCAAAACTTAACCATTTGACCTCTGACCGAGAGCACCCCATTTTGGCTCATTTTTGGCTCGGCCAGACCAAAATCTTGCATTTTCACTTAGCCATCTTCATTTTGTCTCGGTCAATAACTTTCATACTCCTATTTTTCATCCATTTGAATCATTTTGTCCAGCTAAAATTTCAAAATTCTAAACAGTTTTGTCTCTAATCGAGAGAGGTGCCATTTGGTGCACCAAACTTGACCAGATTTATTGACTCTCGGTCCAGACCCTTTTCTGTACATTTTCTCTCGACCATGCCTTTGTAAAATATCCATATTTTTGTGTTTACTAACGTTTTGTGTAGCTACTTCACTGTTTTGACCACTTTCAACTTTTGATTGAGGTTAGTGTGCTTAACTTAGCCATTTTTGCATGTGTCTCGGCCAACTTGCATTTCTGAGCATATTTTCTGCACCAATATTTTTACCACATCATTCATATACCATATAAATCATATTGGACCATTGTTGACCCACACATTCATCCATTAAATCATAGTTGACCGAGAGCATCATATTTGACCTTGTTTTACTATTCATTGTGGTCACTTTGGTGAATTCTGTACTGTTTTGTGTTTAGCATTTTGTATCCATTCCATTGCATATCATATAGTATTCTAACCCCATTTTAGGTTCATTCTTAGTTTTATTTTGATTTTAGGTTGCATTTCATACATTTCCCTCATTTGAATCACTCATTTCTCATCCCCCATACTCACTACTTCCCTGGATTGATACTCTGGTTCCCATTATACTACATCCTATTTGTTGAGGGAATCTTTTTGAAGGTAGGCCAACAACCTGCTCTTTCACGCGACGGGTCATTTTGTTCTAACCCACGTTCAACGCATGCACCGCATCCAAAAGAACAGTCCCGACACGTGTGCCGCGCTGAGCCGTGGCGAGGCACGGCTTCGACGGACCACGTGTAAGACTTTAAGTTCTTCCAAGATCCCCGTGAAGAAATCTGGATAGAAACACTTTTATCGAGCCACCCGAATACCGTTTTGAAGGTAGGCAACACAGGGACCGAGAAAGCATAATCACCCGAGGCACGGAGCCAACGGGTGAGAATGATGAGGATGCATGTCAAATGTTCGATGCACGAGCACGGAGCCACCCGACAAAAACATCCCTATTACCACTAACACACCCTCACGTTCGCTAGACACAACACCAATAGACGGAACACCCCTGGCTTGCCGATGGCAAACAAGCAAATGGAAATGTCACATGGCGCCGAGACCGCATCGTTAGGCATGAAATGGAACACAATCCGAAAGGGGCGCAGATGCAATGATGCGTTACATCCAAAATGGGTCGTGAGTACAAAACTCGCATGCTTACATGCCTTGGGCAATGATGCGTTGTTGCGTGCTCCGGTCGGGACCGACCGAGGCTCCACATGCGTATATGCCATAGGGCAAGGATGTTTTGTTGTTGGAGCAAGCCCCAACCATATGACCACCTGCTCTAGTCGACGGATCGACCGAGACTCCGCATACTTATATGCCATAGCGCAAGGATGCGTTGTTGCGTGCTCCGGTCGGGACCGACCGAGGCTCCACATGCTTATATGCCATAGGGCAAGGATGTGTTGTTGATGGGGCAAGCCCCAACCATATGACCACCTGCTCTAGTCGGCGGATCGATCGAGCCTCCGCATACTTATATGCCATAGGGCAAGGATGTGTTGTTGCATGCTCTGGTCGGGACCGACCGAGGCTCCACATGCTTATATGCCATAGGGCAAGGATGTGTTGTTGTTGGAGCAAGCGCCAACCATATGACCACCTGCTCTAGTCAGCGGATCGACCGAGACTCCACATACTTATATGCCATAGGGCAAGGATGCGTTGTTGCGTGCTCCGGTCGGGACCGACCAAGGCTTCACATGCTTATATGCCACAGGGTAAGGATGTGTTGTTGATGGGGCAAGCCCCATATGACCACTTGCTCTAGTCGGGATCGACCGAGTCGGGATCGACCGAGTCTCCACACCCCGCACCAAGGTGTGTGACCAAGTCGGGACCGACTGAGCCTCCACATGCTTATATGCATATGTTGTTGGAGCAAGCCCCAACCATATGACCAAGTCGGGATCAACCGAGTCGGCAGATCGATTGACCGAGTCTCCGCACCAAGGTGCGTTGTGCGAGTTGTGTGAGTCTTCCCCTTGGTAGGTTACCAAGGTTAGAACCCTACTCACTATCGTGACTTTTCCAACAGCTCAACAAAAAACAATGCTACCTAGGATCCTTAAAATATCGAAAGGCACCAAATAGGACCCTATTAAGCATCGTTCATGCATCATCAATTTAAAAATAAGCCACATAATGAAGCCCACAAGTTTCCGAGGGTTAGGCAAAAAATCGGCCGATTGGCCGAACTTGGCCGATTTCGATCGACATTCGACCATGGGTGGGAGGATGGGAGGAATTTCACCAACCATTGCCACGAAGACACTATACTAGACCGAGAGGCACTAGAGAGAATCCCCGTGATCAACCCCTGACCGACCATTGTGGGCATGGTTGGGTCAAGGAGCACCTCCCCCCTATAATAGACTAATATGCCATTACCAAATTTGTACAGGTAGATACACTTTTTGTGAGTAGACATAAGTCCAAATTTGGACCTAGAAATTGAATTTTAATGCAATTTTTTGCAGTATTAGGAAAATCATATCTCTTTGTCCCCCAAAAATCAGGATTTAATATCAACGGGACATTTTTTTTTTTTTTCAAAGTGCCAAAATCCGTAAAATTCGAAAAAATAAAAAAAAATGTATCTAGACTTCGAATTTTGATGCGATTTTTTGTAGAGCATTACATAATATTATAACAGAGGTGCCCACCAAATTTAAGCTCAATTCGATAAGGGATTGAATTTTTATGAATTTATATGTAAAACTGTGAAAATTCAAAAATTTAAAAAAATATATAAAATGAATGTATTTTGTATTGGGTCTTTCCTAGTATCATGGGGGATTTATTTGAAGTCCATTAGAGTGAAGAATGCTAAATTGACACGAGTAAAAAAAAAATTGACCCATAGCACCAAAATCTGACCAAGCCAGGAAAATTTTTGACCCTGCCAGAAATCATTTCTGACCGAGTTGGGCACCAAATCTGACCAAGCCAGAAAATTTTCTAACCCTGATTTCTAGCCGAGCCAGGCACCAAATCTGACCGAGCCAGAAATTTTCTGACCCTGCCAGAAATCATTTCTGACCGAGTTGGGCATCAAATCTGACTGAGCCAGAAATTTTTCTGACCCTGATTTCTGACCGAGCCAACTGACCCATGGCACCAAAACCATACCCATTCGGTCAACTACCATTTTTAAACCTCAAAATCAAAAACTAATTGCATTTCATTGGACCAACCATACATTTCCTGCATACCATTTGATTTTTGACCGGGCAAAGTTCATCCATTTGCCCTCTGACCGAGAACCCTCCTTTTTGGTGTGTTTTTGGCTCGGTCAGAACCATTTTCATGCATTTTCACTGAACCATTAACATTTTCACTCGGTCAAGAATTTGCCAGCATCCATTATTCATCCATTTGATCATTTGTGTCCAGCCATAATTTGAAAATCATAAATATTTTTGTCTCTGACCGAGAACCCTCCTTTTTGGTGTGTTTTTTGCTCGGTCAGAACCATTTTCATGCATTTTCACTGAACCATTAACATTTTCACTCGGTCAAGAATTTGCCAGCATCCATTATTCATCCATTTGATCATTTGTGTCCAGCCATAATTTGAAAATCATAAATATTTTTGTCTCTGACTGAGAACCCTCCTTTTTGGTGTGTTTTTTGCTCGGTCAGAACCATTTTCATGCATTTTCACTGAACCATTAACATTTTCACTCGGTCAAGAATTTGCCAGCATCCATTATTCATACATTTGATCATTTGTGTCCGGCTAGAATTTGAAAATCATAAATATTTTTGTCTCTGATCGAGAGAGGTGTCATTTGTGCACCAAAACTAGACCAGAATCATTGTCACTCGGTCAAGACCTTTATTTTTACATTTTTTGTAGACCAACCCTTTGTAAAATATCCATATTTTTGTGTTACTAACATTCTATGCAGCTACTTCACCATTCTGACCACTTTCAGTTTTCACAAAGGTTAGTGTGCTTCTCTTTAGCCATTTTTGGGGATCCATCCTTGTTGAGTGAACATTGTTACATATCCTTCAAACTTGGGGATGTGTGTTGGTATTGCTTTAGCAATGCATGCAAGGCATCATCATTTGATTACTACGGATTTACTTGAACATTTTACTTGGTCATCATGACTTGGATCATATATGGAATGAATTTATATCAAGTGGACTATACTAACTATTTTCGACCCCATATTGTATGGAAACATAAAATTTAAGTAATTAAGGGGGGGAGGGACGAATCAAAGCGACAAGGGCTGAATCTTAGTGGATCGTGGCAGCAAGGCCACTCTGCCACTTACAATACCCTGTCGCATATTTAAGTCGCCTGCAAAGGATTCTATCCGTCATCCGATGGGAATTGCGCTTCAAGGCGTCTCGCAAGGCTGATTCGCCTTAAATTATTAAATAAATATAATAATTAAAAAATTAAAATTAAAATTTTAATATTAATAATAAATTAAATTTAATGTTTAGAAACTCAATCTAATATAAATAAATAAGAATTATAATTTTTTAATTCTTAGTTTATATAATTTTTAATGTTTATAAAAAAATAATCATTTTAATTTCATAAAATAAAAATAAATCTATTGTCACTATTAATAATTTACGAAAATAATATTATTATCTTAATATCATAAATATATCATTATAAATTAATTATTATTTTAATAGTTAATAATAATTATTATTATTATTTTCATGTCACATTTTTTTCATAATTATTTATATTTTATGCATGTGGTCGTTTCTTGTCGTAGAGAAAACCCTCGACGAGAAGGAAAAAAAAAAAGAAGAAAAGACAGAGACAAAAGAAACAAAAGGAAATAAGGGGAAAGAAATGAAGAAGAAGAAGAAGAATAAACGGAGTATAAACCTACTTAAATAATAAAATTTCAGAAAAAACATATAATTAATAATACTTTCAAAATCTTATAAAATTTTAAATTAAATATATTTTAATCATAAATGTAAAATGTGATTTTTAAAATAATTTAATTATTTATTTTACTTAATTAAAATATTTAATTAATTGAATAAAAGAAAACTAAATAACTAGACAAAAAATAAGACGAAATTGGTAAAGAAAATAATGTTAAATTATTAAATAAATATAAAAATAATAAACTAAAATTAAAATTTTAATACTAATAATAAATTAAATTTAATGTTTAGAAACTCAATGTAATATAAATAAATAAGAATTAATATTTTTTAATTCTTAATTTATATAATTTTTAATGTTTATAAAATAATAATCATTTTAATTTCATAAAATTACCCAAGATAATATCACAAACGATAAAATCACCAACGATAAAATTACCCATGATAAAATCACCCATGATGAAATCACCCTTCATAGAATCACCCACGATAAAATCACCCTCGATAGAATCACCCATGAAAAAATCACCCACGATAAAATCACAGTTGATAAAATCACCCTTGATAAAATCACTGTTGATAAAATCACCCTTGATAAAATCACTATTGATAAAATCACCCTTGATAAAATCACCCATGATAAAATCACCCACGATAAAATCACCCTTGATAAAATCACCCAAGACTATCACCGCCAATAAAATTACCCACGATAAAATAACTAAGGATAAAATCATCCTCGATAAAATCACCCTCGATAAAATCACCCTCGATAAGATAACCCACAATAAAACCACCCACTATAAAATCACCCACGATAAAATCACCCTCGATGGAATCACCCATGATAAAATCACCCACGATAACATCACTGTTGATAAAATCACCCTTGATAAAATCACGCATGATAAAATCACCCATGCTAAAATCACCCACGATAAAATCACCCATCACAAAGGCACCCACAAGAAAATCACCCATGATAAATACACTCACGATAAAATCACCCTCGATAAAATCACCCTCGATAAAATTACCCATGATAAAATCACCCATGATATAATCAATATTCGTAAAATCACCCACGAGAAAAACAACCAAGATAATCTCACCAACGATAAAATCACCCACGATAAAATCACCAATGATAAAATCACCCTCGATAAAATCACCCCCGCTAAAATCACGCACGTTAAAATCACTCATGATAAAATCACCCTAGAGAAAATAAACCTCGAAAAAATCACTCATGATAAAATCACCCTATATATAATCGCCCACAATAAAATCACCCACGATAAAATCATCCAAACTAAAAGGCCCCACACTAAAATCCCTCACGATAAAATCACCCACGATAAACTTACCTTCGATAAAATCACACTCGATAAAATCACCCTCAATAAAATCACCCACACTAAAACTTGCCATGATAAAATGACTCACGATAAAATCACCCATGATAAAATCACCCTCGATAAAATAACCCATGATAAAATCACACACGATAAAATCACACATGATAAAATCACACACGATAAAATCACCGACGATAAAATGACCCATGATAAAATCACCCCCAATAAAATCACCCATGATAAATTCATCCTAGATAAAATCACCCTCGATAAAATCACCCAAGATACTATCATCCACGATAAAATCACCCATGATAAAATCAGCCATGACAAAGGCACCCACAATAAAATCACCCTCGATAAAATTACCCATGATAAAATCACCCACGATAAAATCACCCATGATACAATCACCCATGATGAAATCACCCAAGATATTATCATCCACGATAAAATCACCCACGATAAAATCACCCATGCCAATGGCACCCACAAGAAAATCACGCACGATAAAATCATCCTCGATAAAAGGACCCATGATAAAATAACTCACGATAAAATCATTCTCGATAAAAGGACCCATGATAAAATAACTCACGATAAAATCATCCTCGATAAAATTACCAAAGATAAAATCACCCTCGATAAAATCACCCATGATAAAATGATCTTCCATAAAATCACCTATAATAAAATCACCCACACTAAAATCACCCATGTTAAAATCACCCACAATAAAATTACCCAAGATAATATCACAAACGATAAAATCACCCACAATAAAATCATCCATGATAAAATCACCCTTGATGAAATCACCCTTCATAGAATCACCCACGATAAAATCAACCAAAATAATATCACCCACGATAAAACCACCCACTATAAAATCACCCACGATAAAATCAACCAAAATAATATCACCCACGATAAAACCACCCACTATAAAATCACCCACGATAAAATCACCCTCGATAGAATGACCCCTGATAAAATCATCCACGATAAAATCACTGTTGATAAAATCACCATTGATAAAATCACGCATGATAAAATCACCCATGATAAAATCACCCATGATAAAATCACCCACGATAAAATCACTCATCACAAAGGCACCCACAAGAAAATCACCCACGATAAATACACTCACGATAAAATCACCCTCGATAAAATCACCCATGATAAAATCAC
The DNA here is from genome assembly GCA_016859785.1 of Macrotyloma uniflorum. Classification (NCBI taxonomy): domain Eukaryota; kingdom Viridiplantae; phylum Streptophyta; class Magnoliopsida; order Fabales; family Fabaceae; genus Macrotyloma; species Macrotyloma uniflorum. Next base: position 14,386 of record BDMB01000222.1, read on the forward strand.
CTACAATAAAGTCACCCATGATAAAATAACCGATGATAAAATCATCGACGATAAAATCACCCTCGATAAAATTACCCATGATAAAATCACCCACGATAAAATAACCCACGATAAAATCACCATCGATAAAATCAGCCATGACAAAGTCACCCCCAATAAAATCACACACGATAAAATCACTCACGATAAAATTACCCATGATAAAATCACCCTCGATAAAATGATCCTTGATAAAATCACCCACAATAAAATTTCCCATGATAAAATCACCCACGATAAAATCTTCCATGATAAAATCACCCACAAAAAACTCACCCATGATAAAATCACCCTCGATAAAATCACCCAAGATAAAATGACCTTCGCTATAATTACCCTCACTAAAATCACCCACAATTACATCACTCATGATAAAATCACCCTTCTTAAAATCACCGATGATAAAATCACCCAAGATAATATCACCAACGATAAAATGACCCATTATAAAATGACCCACGATAAAATCACCCACGATAAAATCACCCATGATAAAATCACCCATGATATAATCACCATTCGTAAAATCACCCACGAGAAAATCAACCAAGATAATATCACCGACGATAAAATCACCGATGATAAAATCACCCTCGATAAAATCACCCACGTTAAAATCACCCATGATAAAATCACCCTAGAGAAAATAAACCTCGAAAAAATCACTCATGATAAAATCACCCTATATATAATCACCCACAATAAAATCACCCACGATAAAATCATCCAAACTAAAAGGCCCCACACTAAAATCCCTCACGATAAAATCACCCACGATAAACTTACCTTCGATAAAATCACACTCGATAAAATCACCCTCAATAAAATCACCCACACTAAAATTTGCCATGATAAAATGACCCACGATAAAATCGCCCATGATAAAATCACCCTCGATAAAATAACCCATGATAAAATCACACACGATAAAATCACACATGATAAAATCACACATGATAAAATCACACACGATAAAATGACCCACGATAAATTCACCCTCGATAAAATCACCCATGACAAAATCACCCCCAATAAAATCACCCATGATAAAATCATCCTAGATAAAATCACCCTCGATAAAATCACCCAAGATACTATCATCGACGATAAAATCACCCATGACAAAGGTACCCACAATAAAATCACCCACGCTAAATCACTCACGATAAAATCACCCTCGATAAAATTACCCATGATAAAATCACCCATGATACAATCACCCAAGATACTATCATCCACGATAAAATCACCCACGATAAAATCACCCATGCCAATGGCACCCACAAGAAAATCACCCACGATAAAATCATCCTCGATAAAATCACCCACGATAAAATCACCCTCGATAAAATCACCCATGATAAAATGATCTTCGATAAAATCACCTATAATAAAATCAGCCACACTAAAATCACCCATGACAAAATCACCCACGATAAAATTACCCAAGATAATATCACAAACGATAAAATCACCCACAGTAAAATCACCCATGATAAAATCACCCATGATGAAATCACCCACGATAAAATCAACCAAAATAATATCACCCACGATAAAACCACCCACTATAAAATCACCCACGATAAAATCACCCTCGATAGAATCACCCTTGATAAAATCATCCTAGATAAAATCACTGTTGATAAAATCACCCTTGATAAAATCACGCATGATAAAATCACCCATGCTAAAATCACCCACGATAAAATCACCCATCACAAAGTCACCCACAAGAAAACCACCCACGATAAATACACTCATTATAAAATCACCCTAGATAAAATCACCCATGATAAAATAACCGATGATAAAATCACCGACGATAAAATCACCCTCGATAAAATTACCCATGATAAAATCACCCACGATAAAATCACCCACCTTAAAATCACCATCGATAAAATCAGCCATGACAAAGTCACCCCTAATAAAATCACACACCATAAAATCACTCACGATAAAATTACCCATGATAAAATCACCCTCGACAAAATGATCCTTGATAAAATCACCCACAATAAAATTTCCCACGATAAAATCACCCACGATAAAATCTTCCATGATAAAATCACCCTCGATAAAATCACCATTGATAAAATGACCTTCGATATAATTACCCACACATAAATCACCCACAGTTACATCACTCAAGATAAAATTACCCTTCCTAAAATCACCCATGATAAAATCACCCGAGATAATATCTCCAACGATAAAATGACCCATTATAAAATGACCCACAATAAAATCACCCACGATAAAATCACCCATGATAAAATCACCATTCGTAAAATCACCCACGAGAAAATCAACCAAGATAATCTCACCGACGATAAAATCACCCTCGATAAAATCACCCCCGCTAAAATCACCCCCGCTAAAATCACCCACGTTAAAATAACCCATGATAAAATCACCCTAGAGAAAATAAACCTCGAAAAAATCACTCATGATAAAATCACACTTTATATAATCACCCACAATAAAATCACCCACGATAAAATCATTCAAACTAAAATCGCTCACGATAAAATCACCCACGTTAAACTTACCTTCGATAAAATCACACTCGATAAAATCACCCTCAATAAAATCACCCACACTAAAATTTGCATGATAAAATGACCCACGATAAAATGACCCATGATAAAATCACCCTCGATAAAATCATACATGATAAAATCACACATGATAAAATCACACATGATAAAATCACACACGATAAAATCACCGACGATAAAATGACCCACGATAAAATCAGCCTCGATAAAATCACCCATGACAAAATCATCCCCAATAAAATCACTCACGATAATATCACCCTCAATAAAATCACCCACAATAAAATCACCCTCGATAAAATCACCCAAGACAATATCACCGCCAATAAAATTACCCACGATAAAATCACTAAGGATAAAATCATCCTCGATAAAATTACGCATGATAAAATCACCCTCGATAAAATCACCCATGATAAAATCACCCTCGATAAAATCACCAAAGATAAAATGACCTTCGATATAATCACCCAAACTAAAATCACCCACAGTAAAATCACCCATGATAAAATCACACTTCATAAAATAACCTATTATAAAATCACCCGAGATAATATCACCCACAATAAAATAACCCACGATAAAATCTCCCACGATAAAATCACCCATGACAAAGGCACCCACAATAAAATCACCCACGCTAAATCACTCACGATAAAATCACCCTCGATAAAATCACCCATGATAAAATCACCCATGATAAAATCACCCAAGATACTATCATCCACACTAAAATCACCCACGATAAAATCACCCATGACAAAGGCACCCACAAGAAAATCACCTACGATAAAATCACCCTCGATAAAATCACCCATAATAAAATCACCCACGATAAAATCACCAATGATAAAATAACCCATGATAAAATCTCCCATGATAAAATCACCGACAATAAAATCACCCTCGATAAAATCACCCTCGATAAAATAACCCATGATAAAATCACCCTCGATAAAATCACCCACAATTAAATCACCCACGATAAAACGACCTTCGATATAATCACCCACAGTAAAATCACCCATGATAAAATACCCCAAGATACTATCATCCACGATAAAATCACCCATCACAAAATCACCCACAAGAAAATCACCCACGATAAAATCACTCACGATAAAATCACCCTCGATAGAATCACCCATGATAAAATCACCCACTATAAAATCACCCATGATAAAATAACCCATGATAAAATCACCCACGATAAAATTACCAACGATAAAATCATCCATGATAAAATCACCCACGATGAAAACACTCACGATAAAATCACCTTCGATAAAATCACCCATGATAATATCACCGACGATAAAATCACCCTTGATAAAATAACCCATGATAAAATCACCCACGATATAATCATCGGCGATAAAATCACCCTCGATGAAATCACCCATGATATAATCTCCCACCATAAAATCACCCTCGATAAAATATGCCATGACAAAGTCACCCCCAATAAAACCACACACGATAAAATCACTCACGATAAAATCACCCTTAATAAAATCACCCATGATAAAATCATGCTCGATAAAATGATCCTTGATAAAGTCACCCACGATGAAATCTCCCACGATAAAATCACCCACGATAAAATCTTCTATGATTAAAACACCCATGATAAAATCACCCACGATAAAATCACTATCGATAAAATCACCCAAGATAAAATGACCTTCGATATAATCATCCACACTAAAGTCACCCACAGTAAAATCACTCATGATAAAATCACCGTTCATAAAATCACCCATGATAAAATCATCGGAGATAATACCACCAACGATAAAATTACCCACGATAAAATGACCAATTATAAAATGAGCCACGATAAAATCACCCACGATAAAATCACCCATGATAAAATCACCCATGATAAAATCACCCATGATAAACTCACCATTCGAAAAATCACCCACGAGAAAATCTACCAAGATAATCTCACCGACGATAAAATCATTGATTATAAAATCACACACGATAAAATCACCGTCGATAAAGTCACCCACGTTAAAATCACCCATGATAAAATCACCCTAGAGAAAATCACTCTCGAAAAAATCACAAATGATAAAATCACCCTTGATATAATCATCCACAATAAAATCACCCACGATAAAATCATCCAAACTAAAATGCCCCACACTAAAATCCCTCACGATAAAATCACCCACGGTAAACTTACCTTCGATAAAATCACACTCGATAGAATCACCCTCAATAAAATCACCAACACTAAAATTTGCCATGGTAAAGTGACCCACGATAAAATGACCCATGATAAAATCACCCATGATAAAATCACGCTCGATAAAATCACCCATCATAAAATCATGCTCGATAAAATCACTCATGATAAATTACCCTCGCTAAAATCACACAAGATAAAATCACCGACGATAAAATGACCCACGACAAAATCACCCATAACAAAATCACCCCTAATAAAATCACCCACGATAAAATCAATCACGATAAGATCACCCTCGATAAAATCGACCTCGATAAAATCACCGAAGACAATATCCCCCCAATAAAATCACCCATGAGAAAATCACTCAATATAAAATCATCCTCGATAAAATAACCCACGATAAAATCACTCACGATAAGATCACCCTCGATAAAATCACCCAAGACAATATCACCCCCAATAAAATCACCCACGAGAAAATCACTCAAGATAAAATCATCCTCGAGAAAATTACCCATTGTAAAATCACCCTCGATAAAATAACCCATGATAAAATGACCCTCGATAAAATCACCCACAATAAAATCACCCACGATAAAAGGACCTTCGATATAATCACCCATAGTAAAATCACCCATTATAAAATAACCCAAGATACTATCATCCACGATAAAATCACCCATCACAAAGGCACCCACAAGAAAATCACCCACGATAAAATCACTCACGATACAATAACCCTTGATAGAATCACCCATGATAAAATCACCCATTATAAAATCACCCATGATAAAATAACCGATGATAAAATCACCCACGATAAAATCACCAACGATAAAATCACCCATGATAAAATCACCCACGATGAAATCAGTCACGATAAAATCACCCTCGATAAAATCACCCATGATAAAATCACCCACGATATAATCACCGACGATAAAATCACCCTCGATAAAATCACCC
>BDMB01000222.1:47153-80676 GCA_016859785.1 Macrotyloma uniflorum
TCACCCACAATAAAATCATCCACGATAAAATGACCTTCGATATAATCACCCACAGTAAAATCAACCATGATAAAATAACCCAAGATACTATCATCCACGATAAAATCACCCATCACAAAGGCACCCACAAGAAAATCACCCACGATAAAATCACTCACGATAAAATCACCCTTGATAGAATCACCCATGATAAAATCACCCACTATAAAATCACCCATGATAAAATAACCCATGATAAAATCACCCACGATAAAATCACCACTGATAAAATCACCCATGATAAAATCACCCACGATGAAATCAGTCACGATAAAATCACGCTCGATAAAATCACCCATGATAAAATCACCAACGATAAAATCACCCTTGATAAAATTACCCATGATAAAATCACCCACGATATAATCACCGACGATAAAATCACCGACGATAAATTCACCCTCGATAAAATCTCCCACCATAAAATCAACCTCGATAAAATCAGCCATGACAAAGTCACCGCCAATAGAACCACACACGATAAAATCACTCACGATAAAATCACCCTCAATAAAATCACCCATGATAAAATCACGCTCGATAAAATTATCCTTGATAAAGTCACCCACGATGAAATCTCCAACGATAAAATCACCCACGATAAAATCTTCTATGATTAGATCACCCATGATAAAATCAGCCTCGATTAAAACACCCAAGATAAAATGACCTTGGATATAATCATCCACACTAAAATCAAACACAGTAAAATCACTCATGATAAAATCACCCTTCATAAAATCACCCCTGATAAAATCATCGGAGATAATACCACCAACGATAAAATCACCCACGATAAAATGACCCATTATAAAATGAGCCACGATAAAATCACCCACGATAAAATCACCCGTGATAAAATCACCCATGATAAAATCACCATTTGAAAAATCAGCCACGAGAAAATCTACCAAGATAATATCACCAACGATAAAATCACCCACGATAAAATCACCCATTATAAAATGACCCAGGATAAAATCACCCAGGATAAAATCACCCACGAGAAAATCAACCAAGATAATCTCACCGATGATAAAATCACCGACGATAAAATCACCGATGATAAAATCACCCACGATAATATCACCCTCGATAAAATCACCCCCGCTAAAATCACCCACATTAAAATCACCCTAGAGAAAATCACCCTCGAAAATAACACTCATGATAAAATCACCCGTAATATAATCACCCACAACTAAATCACCAACGATAACATCATCCAAACTAAAATCCCCCACACTAAAATCCTTCATGATAAAATCACCCACAATAAACTTACCTTCGATAAAATCACACTCGATAAAATCAGCCTTAATAAAATCACCCACAGTAAAATTTGCCATGATAAAATGACCCACGATAAAATCACCCATGAAAAAATCACCCTCGATAAAATCACCCATGATAAAATCACGCTCGATAAAATCACTCATGATAAATTACCCTCGATAAAATCACACATGATAAAATCACCAACGATAAAATGACCCACGACAAAATCACCCATGACAAAATAACCCCTAATAAAATCACCCACGATAAAATCACTCACGATAAGATCACCCTTGATAAAATCACCCAAGACAATATCACCCCTAATAAAATCACCCACGAGAAAATCACTCAAGATAAAATCATCCTCGAGAAAATTACCCATGATAAACTCACCCTCTATAAAATAACCCATGATAAAATCACCCTCGATAAATTCACCCACAATAAAATGACCTTCGATATAATCACCCACAATAAAATCACCCACGATAAAATGACACTTCATAAAATCACCCATGCTAAAATCACCCACGATAAAATCACCCATGATAAAAACACCCATGATAAAATCACCTTAGATAAAATCACCCATGATAAAATCACCCTCGATAACATCACCCATGATAAAAACACCCATGATAAAATCACCCTAGATAAAATAACCCTAGATAAAATCACCCACGCTAAATCACCCACGCGAAATCACCCATGATAAAATCACCCTCGATAAAATCACCCATGATAAAATCACCCTCAGTAAAATCACGCATGATAAAATCATGCATGATAAAATCACCCAAGATAAAATAACCCAAGATACTATCATCCACGATAAAATCACCCATCACAAAGGCACCCACAAGAAAATCACCCAAAATAAAATCACTCATGATAAAATCACTCTCGATAAAATCACCCATGATAGAATCACCCACAGTAAAATCACCTATGATAAAATAACCCATGATAAAATCACCCACGGTAAAATCACCAACGATAAAATCACCCTCGAAAAAATCACCCACGATAAAATCACCCACGATAAAATCACCCTCGATAAAATCACCCATGATAAAATCACCCATGATAAAATCACCCATGATACAACCACGCACGATAAAATCACCCACGATAAAATCACCCTCGATAAAATCACCCATGACAAAGTCACCCTGAACAAAATCACTGATAAAGCACTTTTTTCGCGGTGCGCTTTATGCAAATAATGGTTTCCAACAACAAATAGTAATGTAGTAATAGTGGGAACCAAGATATCAATCCAAGGAAGTAAAGAGTAAAGAGAAATGAGAAATAAGTGATTCAAATGAATGAAAAATGCATGAAATGAATGAAATGCAACCTAAAAATCAAGTTAAAACTAAATGAACCTAAATGGGGTTAGAATCTATATGGTATGAATGAAATGGAAAACAGAATGCTAATTAAAAAGATGCAATGCAAATCAGTACAGATTTCACAGTTTAACCAACTCAAAATCAAGTTAAAAGCACTCACCTTGGGTCAAAAATTCAAGTTGGTCAAAACTGTGAAGTAGCTGCACCAAATGTTAGTAAACAACAAAACAAACACTTTTTACAAAGGCATGGTTAGTAAAATTTGTACAGAAAACAAAGTTGGTCGAGAGTCAAAAATCTGGCTAGGTTTTGGTGCACCAAATGCACCACTCTCGGTCAACTATGAAAATATTTTTGATTTTCAAAATTCTGGATGGACAGATGTGTTCAAATGGATGAAAGAATGAAGTGGTAAAAATTTGGTTCGGGCAAAGTTGAAGATGGCTAAGCCAAAATGCAAGATCAAGTTCTGACCGAGCCAAAAACTAGCCAAAACTAGCCAAAAATGGATGGGTCTCGGTCATAGCTCAATCTGGACAACTTTTCTCGAACCAAAATCTTAGGGTGGCTTGGAAATATGGGGTTGGTCGAGTGAAATGATGTTATTTTTGGGTTTTGGGGTTTCTAAGTGGGAGATGGCTCAATGGAGGGTGTTTTGGTGCGTTTTTGGCTCAAAACTGACCTAGAAAATGACTAAGCTGGTTTAGACCCAAAAACAGTGGCAAATGAAAGGTATGAATATATGAATGACTGCACCAAAGTTTGTTTTTGATTTTTCTAATTTTTTAGGGGGGTTTTGTGGAATTAAAGTGCTTGGAAATGTGTGGAAATGGCCTAAACACTACCCTAAGCTAATGCATGAATTGTAAATTGTAGCAAGGCATTTAAATCTAAATCTAATCAACCTAAACAGTACTCTAACTATGGAAAACAGTAAGCTATTCTAACATTGAAAGCACATAAAATCAAAGCATGTAAAATTCAAAGCATGTAAAGAAAGCAATGATATCATTCCTAAAGATAAGCGCACTTAATTCAATGCAATCTTAGCATTCAAGTGATCTTGACATTGTAAAACCCTAACCTAATTCAATTAGGATTTCACCATAAACATTTGTGTGCTTCAACAATGCAATCGCCAAGAGTATCCACACATTAAACCAAATCAAGGCTCAAAAACAAAGAATTGTGAACAAGAGGTGGCTAGTCCAAGGAAATCAATTAGTAAAACTACACTAAAGCATCAAGAATTTAAAAGAAAGCATTTAAACGGTGGTGAAGAAACTCAGAACAGATCAGAACACAAGTAGAGCCATCAAGAAATGGAAAGAAAAACATACACAATGGAAGAACAACACATGTGCGTGCGCAAGGGAACAATGGAGAAAACCCATGGAAGCTTGAACGAATTGAGAGAAAAGCAATAGCTCTTTGTATTGGATCTGAACTTATGAATCAACAACACACAGAATACACTATATTTTTACAATATATAGTCAAGCACAACTTAATTACAATAGAAACGAAACACACAATCAAAGTTACACGGAATTTAAAACGTTTTGGCGCACAAGCACACGTGGAATGCATTTCAGCTGACTTGAAACGCGCCCAGATTCTTCGTTTTGACTTCAAATGCGATGATTCAAAAGCCACTAGAAAGCTCTATGAGTTAAGTTTAAAACGCCACCGTTCCCACCTCATTTGGCTTTGTGGTGCACTCTCCATAAATAAAACACTGAGAGGTATTCATTGGGCCAGTCAGGCCTGGTGAACCTCACTTAATAAAATTATAGAAATTTCAATTCAAGTCCAAATTACATGAAATCAGCGCCCAATTGAAGCCTTTTAAGTTAGCTAAACAACCCAGCATGTTTGACTCAATTTAGAGACCAATCGAGTCCAAGAGCCCAATTTAAGTCCACTATACTCATGAGACGCGTGAGCCTGTGCTTCAGCTGCACATGGACCAACTTCAAACGCGTGTGAAATCTTCAATTCTTATCCAATTTGCACGCTTCAAATTTTGGATCTCTGTAGAAATTACAATAAATTAAACAGTGAACCATGTCAGTTTCGGGTTAGTACAAAATAATGCTTAATTTACTGTTTTTATGCACAATTTAGTGTTAAGGCCTCAAAAGGTCTAATAACTCAAATAACACTTAATTTATCATTATTAACAACTTATAAACATTAACAAAACATAATTAGATAAATAAAATAGGATAAATATTTGACTCATCAATCACCCACGATAAAATCACCCTCGATAAAATCACCCATGACAAAAACACTGTCCATAAAATGATCCTTGATAAAATCACCCACAATAAAATCTCCCAAGGGAAAATCTCCCACGATAAAATCTCCCATGATAAAATCACCCACGATAAAATCACCCACGATAAAATCACCCTCGATAAAATCACCCAAGATAAAATGACATTCGATATAATCACCCACACTAAAAGCACCCACGGTAAAATAACTCATGATTAAATCACCCTTCATAAAATCACCCATGATAAAATCACCCGAGATAATATCACCAACGAAAATATCACCAATGATAAAATCACCCACGATAAAATGACCCATTATAAAATGACCCATGAGAAAATCACCCACGATAAAATCACCCTCGATAAAATCACACTCGCTAAAATCACCCACATTAAAATCACCCATGATAAAATCACCCTAAAGAAAATCACCGTAAAAAATATCACTCATGAAAAAATCACCCTTGATATAATCACCCACAACAAAATCACCCACGATAACATCATCCAAACTAAAATCCCTCACGATAAAATCACCCACGATAAACTTACCTTCGATAAAATCACACTCGATAAAATCACCCTCAATAAAATCACCCACACTAAAATTTTCCATGATAAAATAACCCACGATAAAATGACCCACGATAAAATCACTCATGATAAATTACCCTCGATAAAATCACACACCATAAAATCACACACGATAAAATCACCAACGATAAAATGACCTAGGATAAAATGACCCTCGATAAAATCACCCATGACAAAATCACCCACAATAAAATCACCCACGATAAAATCACTCACGATAAGATCACCCGCGATAAAATCACCCATGCTAAATTAACCCTCGAGAAAATCACCCAAGACAATATCACCCCCAATAAAATCACCCACGATAAAATCACTGACGATAAAATCATCCTCGATAAAATTACCCGTGATAAAATCACCCTCGATAAAATCACCCATGATAAAATCACCCATGATAAAATCACCCTCGATAAAATCACCCATGATAAAATCACCGACGATAAAATCACCCATGATAAAATGACCTTCGTAATAATCACCCACAATAAAATCACCCATGATAAAATCACACTTCATAAAATCACCTATCATAAAATCACCCGAGATAATATCACCCACGATAAAATCGCCCATGATAAAATCACCCTCGATAAAATACCCAAGATACTATAATCCACGATAAAATCACCCATGAAAAAGGCAGCCATAATAAAATCACTCACGCTAAATCACTCATGCTAAAATCACCCTCGATAAAATAACCCTCAAGAAAATCACCCATGATAAAATAACCCAATATAAAATTACCCATGATAAAATCACCCAAGATACTATCATCAACGATAACATCACCCACGATAAAATCACCCATGACAAAGGCACCCACAAGAAAATCACCGACGATAAAATGACCCTCGATAAAATCACCCATGATAAACTCACCCACGATAAAATCACCCATGATAAAATAAGCCATGATAAAATCTCCCACGATAAAATCACCGACGATAAAATCACCGACGATAAAATCACCCTCGATAAAATCACCCATGATAAAATCACTCACGAAAAAATGATCCTCGATAAAATCACCCATGATAAAATCACCTTCGATAAAATCACCCTTCAAAAAATCACCCACACTAAAATCACACACAGTAAAATCACCAATGACAAAATCACCCATGATAAAATTACCCAAGATAATATTTCAAACTATAATATCACCCACGATAAAATCACCAATGATAAATTCACCCTAGATAAAATCACCCAAGATACTATCATCCACGATAAAATCACCAATGACAAAGGCACCAACAATAAAATCACCCACGCTAAATCACTCACTATAAAATCACTCTCGATAAAATCACCCATGATAAAATCACCCAAGATACTATCATCCACAATAAAATCACCCACGATAAAATCACCCTCGATAAAATCACGCATGACAAAGTCATCCCCAGTAAAATCACCTACGATAAAATCACTCATCATAAAATCACCGTCGATAATATCACCCATGATAAAATCACCCACGATAAAATCACCCTCGATAAAATCAACCATGACAAAGTCACCCCCAATAAAATCACCCACGATAAAATCACTTGCGATAAAATCACCCTTAATAAAATAACTCATCATAAAATCATCCTCAATAAAATCACCCATGACAAAATCAACCATGATAAAATCTCCCACGATAAAATCACCCACGATAAAATCACCCACGATAAAATCATCCATGATAAAATACACCATGATAAAATCACCCTCGATAAAATCACCCCTGATAAATCACCCTCAATAAAATCACCCACGATAAAGTCACTCAAAAAAAATCACCATCGATAAAATCACCCATGATAAAATCACCCATGATAAAATCACCCACGATAAAATCACTCATGATAAAATCACCTATGGTAAAATCACCCATGATAAAATAACCCTTCATAAAATCACCCAAGATTAAATCACCTACTATAAAATCACCCTCGATAAAATCACGCTGATAAAATAACTCTCGTTAAAATCATCCTAATAAAATCACCCACGATAAAATCACTCACGATAAAGTCACACAGGAGAAAATCACCCATGATAAAATCCCTCATGATAAAATCACTCATGATAAAATCACCCATGATAAAATCAATCTTCAGAAATTGACGCACGATAAAATCACCCAAGATACTATCACCCACGATAAAATCTCCCATGATAAAATCAGCCCAAATAAAATCACCCAAAATAAAATCACCCTCGATAAAATCACCTTGATAAAATCACTTACGATAAAATCACCCATGATAAAATCACCCGTCATAAAATCACCCAAGAGAGTATCGCCCACGATAAAATCGCCCATGTTAAAATCACTCACGAGAAAATCACCCATCATAAAATCACCTATGAAAAAATCAACCACAATAAAATCGCCCACGACAAAATCACCCTCGAAAAAACGCTCTCCAGAAAATCACCATCGACAAAATCACTCTCAAAAAAATCAACCAAAAGAAAATCACCCACAATAAAATCACCTTCGATAAAATCACCTTGACAAAATAACCCATGATAAAATCACTATCGCTAAAATAACCCATGATAAAATCACCCATCATAAAATCACCCTCGAGAAAATCGCCCACGATAAAATCACCCATGATAAAATTATGCTCGAAAAAATCACCGAAGATCCTATCATCCACGATAAAATCACCCAAGATAAAATCACCGTCGATAAAATCACGCATGACAAAGTCATCCCCAATAAAATCACCTACGATAAAATCACTCATCATAAAATCACCCACGATAAAATCACCCACAATAAAATCACCCACGATAAAATCACCCACGATAAAATCACGCACGATAAAATTACCCACGATAAAATCACTCTCAATAAAATCACCCATGACAAAGTCATCCCCAATAAAATCACCCACGATAAAATCACTCACGATAAAATCACCCCCGATAAAATAACTCATGATAAAATCATCCTCAATAAAATCACCCATGGTAAAATCACCCATGATAAAATCATCCATGATAAAATCTCCCATGATAAAATCACCCACGATAAAATCATCCATGATAAAATACACTATGATAAAAGCACCCTCGATAAAATCACCCCTGATAAATCACCCTCAATAAAATCACGCACGATAAAATCATTCTAACTAAAATCACCCGCAGTAAAATCTCCCTTGATAAAATCACTCATGATAAAATCACCCTCGATAAAATTACGCACGATAAAATCACCTATGTTAAAATCACCCATGATAAAATAACCCTTCATAAAATCACCCCAGATTAAATCACCTACTATAAAATCACCAACGATAAAATCACCCACGATAAAATCACCCATTATAAAATGACCCACGATAAAATCACTCACAAGAAAGTCACACAGGAGAAAATTAGCCATGATAAAATCACTAATGATAAAATCACCCATGATAAAATCAATCTTCAGAAAATCACGCACGATAAAATCATCCAAGATACTATCACCCACAATAAAATCTCCCATGATAAAATCAGCCCAAATAAAATCACCCAAGATAAAATCACCCACTATAAATTCACCCTCTATAAAATCACCCTGATTAAATAACCCACGATAAAATCACTTACGATAAAATCACCCAAGATAAAATCACCCGTCATAAAATCACCCAAGATAGTATCGCCCACGATAAAATCACCCAGGTTAAAATCACACTCGATAAAGTCACCCATGACAAAATGACCCACAATAAAATTACCAACGATAAAATCACTCACGATAAAATCACCCTCGATAAAATCACCCATGATAAAATCACACTCGATAAAATCACCAAGGATAAAATAGCCCATGATAAAATCACCGATGATAAAATAATCCACGATAAAATCACCCAAGATAAAATCGACCACGATAAAATAAACCTAAATAAAATCATCCACGATAAAATCATCCAAACTAAAATCACCCACAATAAATTCAACCACGATAAAATCACCGACGAAAAAATTACGCTCATGAAAATCACCAAGATAAAATCACCCACTATAAAATCTCCATGGTAAAATCCCCCATGAATAAATCACATATGATAAAATACCCACGATAAAATCATCCATGATAAATTCATCCAAACTAAAATCACCTACGATAAAATCACCCACGATAAAATCACTCATGATAAAATCACCCTCGATAAAATCACCCATGATAAAATCACCCTCGACAAAATCACCAACAATAAAATCACCCACGATAAAATTAGCCATGATAAAATCACCCACCATAAAATCACCCATGATAAAATCACCCATGATAAAATTACCCTCGATAAAATCACTGAAGATCCTATCATCCACGATAAAATTACCCAAGATAAAATCACCCTAGATAAAATCACGCACAACAAAGTTACCCACAATAAAATCACCTACGATAAAATCACTCATAATAAAATCACCGTCGATAAAATCACCCATGATAAAATCACCCACGATAAAATCACGCACGATAAAATTACCCACGATAAAATCACCCTCGAAACAATCACCCATGACAAAGTCACCCACGATAAAATCACTCACGATAAAATCACCCTTGATAAAATAACTCATGATAAAATCATCCTCAATAAAATCACCCATGATAAAATCATCCACGATAAAATCATCCACGATAAAATCTCCCACGATAAAATACACCATGATAAAATCACCCTCGACAAAATCACCAACGATAATATCACCCATGATAAAATCACCCTCGATAGAATCACCTATGATAAAATCGCCTTCGATAAAATCACACTCGTATAAAATCACCAACAAAAAAATCACCCTCGATAAAATCACCCACAATAAAATCAGCTACTATAAAATCACCATAAATAAAATAACACATGATAAAATCACCTACGATAAAATACCCTCGTTAAAATCACCCATGATAAATGACACTCAAAAAAATCACTCATGATAAAATCACACTTGATATAATCACCCATGATAAAATCACCCTCGATAAAATCACCCAAGATAAAAACTCCCACTATAAAATCACCCTCGATAAAATCAGCCTTGATAAAATCACCCACGATAAAATCACTCACGATAAAATCACCAATGATAAAATCACCCATGATAAAATCGCCCACGATATGGGTGATTTTATCTTGGGTGATTTTATCGTATGTGATTCTATTGAGGGTGATTTTATCGTGTATGATTTTATCATGGGTGATTTTATTGAGGGTGATTTTATCCTGGGCGATTTTACTATTGGTGATTTTATCGAGGATGATTTTATCTTGATAATTTTATTTTTAGTGATTTTATCGAGGGTGATGTTATCGTCGATAATTTTATAGTGGGTGATTTTATCGTGTGGTATTTTATCGAGGTTCATTTTACCATGGGTGATTTTATCGAGGGTGATTTTATCGTGGTTGATTTTATCGTGGGTGATTTTAACGAGGGTGATTTTATCGTGGGTGATTTTAACGTGGGTAATTTTTTGCGAGGGTAATTTTATCGTGGGTAATTTTAACGTTGGTGATTTTATCGTGGCTGATTTTATCGTGGCCGATTTTTTCGAGAGTGATTTTATCATGGGTTATTTTTCCAAAGGTGATTTTATTGTGAGTGATTGAAACATTAGTGATTTTAGCTTGGATAATGTTATTGTTTGTGATTTTATTGAGTGAAATTTTTTTCGTGGGTGATTTTATCGTGGGTAATTTTATCATCGCTGATTTTATCGAGTGTGATTTGGTCGTGCATGATTTTATCATGGGTGATTTTATCGTGGGTGATTTTATTAGGAGATATTTTTTTAACAGTGATTTTATGGTGGGTGATTTTATCATGAGTGATTTTAACGAGCGTGATTTTATCGAGGGTGATTTTATTTTGGTGATTTTAGTTTAAATGATTTTATCGTGTGTGATTTTATTGAGGGTGATTTATCATTGGGTAATTTTATCGAGGGTGATTTTATCGTTGGTTATTTTATCATGGATGATTTTACCATGGGTGATTTATCGTGGGTGATTTTATCATGCGTGATTTTATCATGCATGTTTTATCAAGGGTCATTTTATCGAGGGTGATTTTATCATGGGTGATTTTATCGAGGGTGATTTTATCGAGGGTGATTTTATCGTGAGTGATATTATCGTGTGTGGTTTTATTGGGGGTGACTTTGTCATGGGTGATTTTATCGAGGGTCATTTTATCATGGGTGATTTTATCGTGGGTGATTTTATCATGGGTAATTTTATCGAGGGTGATTTTATCAAGGGTCATTTTATCAAGCGTCATTTTATCATGGGTTATTTTACTGGGTGATTTTAGTGTGGGTGATTTTATCGTAGGGGATTTTATTGGGGGTGATTTTATCATGGGTGATGTTATCGTGAGTGATTTTATCGTGGGTTGATTTTATCAGGGTGATTTTATCGAGGGTGATTTTTTAGTGGGCGATTTAATATTGGGTGATGTTATTGGGAGTGATTTTATCATGGGTGATAGTATCTTGGTCAATTATATCGTGCGTGATTTTATGAAAGGTGATTTTATCATGGGTGATTTTATCATAGGTAATTTTATCGTGGGTGATTTTATAAAGGGTGATTTTATCAAGGGTGATTTTATCATGGGTGATTTTATCGTGGGTGACTTTATCGTTGGTGTTTTTATCGTTAGTGATTTTATCGTGGGTGATTTTATTTGGGGTGATTTTGTCATGGGTGATTTTATCGAGGATAATTTTGTCCTGGGTGATTTTATCTTGGGTTACTTTATCGTGCGTGACTTTATGAATTGTGATTTTATCATGGGTGATTTTATTATGGGTAATTTTATCGAGGGTGATTTTATCATGAGTGATTTTATCGTTGGTGATATTGTTTGAAGTGATTTTATTGTGGGTGATTTTACTAAGGGTGATTTATCATGAGTGTTTTTATCGAGCATTATTTTATCGTGGGTTATTTTATCATGGCTTACTTTATCGTGGGTGATTTTATCATGGGTTATTTTATTGTGGGTGATTTTATCATGGGTGATTTTATCGTGGGTGATTTTATCGTGGATGATTTTATCGTGGGTGATTTAATCATGGGTTATTTTATAATGGGTGATTTTATCGAGGTTGATTTTATCGTGAGTGATTTTATCGTGCGTGATTTTATTGTGGGTGCCTTTGTGATTGATGATAGTTTCTTGGGTTATTTTATCGAGGGTGATTTTATCTGGGTTTAATTTATCATGGGTGATTTTATCGTGTGTGATTTTATCGTTGGTGATATTATCTTGGGTGATTTTATCGTAGGTGATTTTAGGAAGGGTTATTTTATGATGGGTGATTTTACTGTGGATGATTTTATTGTGGGTGATTTTATCGAATGTCATTTTATCATGGATGATTTTATCATGGCTGATTTTATCATGGCTGATTTTATTAGTGGGATTTTATCATGGATGATTTTTTGGAGGGTGATTTTATCATTGGTGATTTTATCATGGGTGCTCTTATCGAGGGTGATCTTATCGTGAGAGATTTTCCTATGGGTGATTTAATATGGGGTGATATTGTCATGTGTGATTTTATCGAGGGTGATTTTATCATGGGTGATTTTATCATGGGTGATTGTATCGAGGGTGATCTTATCGTGAGTGATTTTTTCGTGGGTGATTTTGTTGGGGTCATGTAGTCATGGGTGATTTTATCGTGGGTCATTTTATCAAGTGTGATTTTATCATGGGTATTTTTACTGTGGGTGATTTTAGTGTGGGTTATTTTATCGTGGTTGATTTTATCGAGGGTGATTTTATCATGGGTGATTTTATCGAGGGTGATTATTTTGTAGGTGATATTATCGTATGTCATTTTATCATGGATGATTTTGTCATGGCAAATTTTAGTGTGGATGATTTTATGGAGTATGATTTTATCAAGGGTGATTTTATAGTGGATGATTTTATCTTCGGGTATTTTTTCGAGGGTGATTTTTTTGTCGATGATTTTATCGAGTGTGATTTTATTGAAGCTGGTTTTATCGTGAGTGATTTTATTGTGGGTGATTTTAGTGTGGGGGATTTTAATTTGGATTATTTTATCTTAGGTGATAATATCAAGGGTGATTTATCATGAATGATTTTTTCGTGGTGGATTTTCTCTAGGGTGATTTTATCATGGGTGATTTTTATCGTGGGTGATATTAGCGGGATGATTTTATCATGGATGATATTAGCGGGATGATTTTATCGTAGGCGATTTTATCGTGCTTGATTTTATCAAGGGTGGTTTTTTAAACGGTGATTTTATCGAGGATGATTTTATCATCGGTGATTCTATCGAGGGTGATTTTTTCGTCGGTGATTTTATCGTGTGTGATTTTATCGTGGGTGATTTTAGTGTGGGTGATTTTAATTTGGATGATTTTATCGTGATATCAAGTGTGATTTTATCATGAATGATTTATTCGATGGTGATTTTACCATGGGTGATTTTATCGTGGGTGATATTAGCGGGATAATTTTATCGTGGGTGATATTAGCGGGATGATTTTATCGTAGGTGATTCTATCGTGCTTGATTTTATCAAGGGTGATTTTATAAACGGTGATTTTATCGAGGGTGATTTTATCATCTGTGGTTTTATCGAGGGTGATTTTATCGTGGGTGATTTTATCGTGGGAGATATTATCTTCGTTGATTTTATAATGGGTGATTTTATCGTTGCTGATATTATCTTGCATGATTTTATCGTGGATGATTTTATTAAGGATTATTTTATCATGGGTGATTTTACTGTGTGTGATTTTATTGTGGGTGATTTTTTCGTGGGTGATTTTCTCGAGGGTGATTTTATCTTGGGTGATTTTATCCATGGTGATTTTATCGAGGTTGAATTTTTCGTGGGTGATTTTATCATGGCTGATTCTATCGTGGGTGATTTTATCGTGGGTGATGTTATCATGGGTGATTTTATAGTGGGTTATTTTCTATTGGGTGATTTTATTGAGGGTAATTTTTTCGTGGGTGATTTTAGTGTGGGTGATTTTATTTTGGATTACTTTATCGTGGATGATTTTATTAAGGGTTATTTTATCATGGGTGATTTTACTCTAGGTGATTTTAGTGTGGGTGATTTTATCGTCGGTGATTTTATCGAGGGTGATTTTTTCATGGTTGATTTATCGAGGATGATTTGATCGTGGGTTATTTTATCATGGGTGATTTTATCGTGGGTGATTTTATCATGGGTGATTCTATCGTGGGTGATGTTATCATGGGTGATTTTATCATGGGGATTTTATAGTGGGTTATTTTCTATTTGGTGATTTTATTGAGGGTAATTTTTTCGTGGGTGATTTTGTTGTGAATGATTTTATCATAGGTGATTTTATCGAGGGTGATTTTATCGTGGGTGTTTTTATTGTCGGTGATACTATCGTGGGTAAATTTATCAAGGGTGTTTTTATGGTGGGGGATGTTATGAACAAAGAATTTATCA
The DNA here is from genome assembly GCA_016859785.1 of Macrotyloma uniflorum. Taxonomy (NCBI): domain Eukaryota; kingdom Viridiplantae; phylum Streptophyta; class Magnoliopsida; order Fabales; family Fabaceae; genus Macrotyloma; species Macrotyloma uniflorum. Next base: position 62,207 of record BDMB01000222.1, read on the forward strand.
TGGGTGATTTTTTCGAGGGTGATTTTATCATAAATGATTTTATGAAGGTTGATTTTATGAAGGTTGATTTTATCAAGGGTGAATTTATCATGGGTGATTTTACTGTGGGTGATTTTAGTGTGGGTGATTTTATCAAGGGTGATTTTTTGATGGGTGATTTTATGGTAGGTGATTTTCTCTTGGGTGATTTTCTCGTGGGTGATTTTTTTGAAAGGTGATTTTATCGTGGGTGATTTTATCATGGGTAATTTTATCATCAGTAATTTTTTCGACGGTGATTTTCTGTAGGTGATTTTCTCATGGGTGATTTTTTCATGGGTGATTTTATGCAGGGTGATTTTATCATCGGTGATTTTATCTAGGGTAATTTTATCTTGAGTGATTTCATCGTGGGTGATTTTATTGGGTGTGATTTTATATTGGTTGATTTTATCAGGGTGATTTTATCGAGGGTGATTTTATAGTGGGTGATTTTATTTTGGGTGATTTTATTGGGGTTGATTTTGTCATGGGTGATTTTATCGTGGGTGATACTATCTTGTGTGCTTTAATTTTTGTGATTTTATCGTGCGTGATTTTATGAAGGGTGATTTTATCTTGGGTGATTTTACCGTGGGTGATTTTATGAAGGGTGATTTTATCATGGTGATTTTATCATGGGTGATTTTTAAAATGCGTGATTTTAGCGTGGCTGTTTTTATCGTGGGTGATTTTATCATGGGTAATTTCATCGATGGTGATTTTATCGTACGTGATTTTATTAAGGGTGATTTTGTCATGGGTGATTTTATCGAGAGTGATTTTATCGTGGGTGATTTTATCGTGGATGATAGTACCTTGGGTGATTTTATCCTACGTGATTTTATGAAGTGTGATTTACCGCGGGTGATTTTATCGTGGGTGATTTTATCATGAGTGATTTTATCGTTGGTGATTTTGTTGTAGGTGATTTTATCATGGGTGATTTTATCATGGGTTATTTGATCATGAGTGATTTTTATCGACGGTGATTTTATCATGAGTAATTTTATCGACGGTGATCTTATCGTGAGTGATTTAATCATTGGTGATTTTATCAAGGGTTATTTTATCGTGGGTGATTTTATCATGGGTGATTTTATCATTGGCGATTTTATCGTGGGTAATTTTATCAAGGCTGATTTTATCATGGGTGATTTTATCGTATGTGATTTTATCACGGGTGATATTATCTATGGTGATTTTATCATTGGTGATTTTATGAAGGGTGATTTTATCATGGGATATTTTATTGTGGGTCATTATAGTGGGGGTGATTATATCGAAGGTCATTTTATCGTGGGTGATTTATCGAGGGTGATTTTATCGAGGGTGATTTTATCATGGGTGATTTTATCGAGGGTGATTTTATCAGGGGTACTTTTATTGAGGGTGATCTTATCGTGAGTGATTTTAACGTGGGTGATTTTATTGGTGGTGATATTGCCTTGGGTGATTTTATCGAGGGTGATTTTATCATGGGTGATTTTACGAAGGGTGATCTTATCGTGAGTGATTTTATCGTAGGTGATTTTATTGGGGGTGATTTTGCCATGGGTGTTTTTATCGAGGGTGATTTTTTCGTGGGTCATTTTATCGTTGGTGATAATATCTCGGGTGATTTTATCGTGGGTGATTTTATCGTGTGTGATTTTATCGAGGGTAATTTTATCATGAGTGATTTTATCATGGGTGATTTTCTCGAGGGTGATTTTATCATGGGTGATTTTATCGTGGGTAATTTTATCGTGGGTGATTTTATAATGGAAGATTTTATCATGACAAATTTTAGTGTGGGTGATGTTATCCAACGTGATTTTATTATCGGTGATTTTATCTTTGGTGATTTTATTGAAGGGAATTTTATCGTGGGTGATTTTAGTGTGGGGGGTTCTAGTTTGGATGATTTTATTGTGGGTGATTTTATCATGAGTGGTTTTTTCGAGGTTAATTTTTTCTAGGGTGATTTTATCATGGGTGATTTTAATAGGGGTGATATTATCGAGGGTGATTTTATAAAGGGTGATTTTATAATCATTGATTTTATCGTGGGTGATTTTATCATCGTTGATTCTATCGTGGGTGAGATTATCTTGGTTGATTTTCTCGTGGGTAATTTTATTGGGTGTGATTTTATCATGGGTGATTTTAACAGGGGTGATATTATCGAGGGTGATTTTATCGTGCGTGATTTTATAAAGGGTGATTTTATAATCATTGATTTTATCGTGGGTGATTTTATCATCATTGATTCTATCGTGGGTGAGATTATCTTGGTTGATTTTCTCGTGGGTAATTTTATTGGGTGTGATTTTATCATGGGTGATTTTATCGAGGGTGATTTTATCATGGGTTATTTTATCGTGGGTGATTTTTTAAGGATTATGTTATCATGGGTGATTTTAATGTGTGTGATTTTAGTGTAGGTGATTTTCTCGAGGGTGAATTTATCCTGGATTATTTTATCGAGGGTGAATTTATCATGGGTGCTTTTATCATGGGTGATTCTATCGTGGGTGATTTTATCGTGGGTTATTTTATCACAGGTGATTTTCTCGTGGGTGATTTTATCGAGGGTGATTTTATTTAGGGTGATTTTATCGTGGGCAATTTTTTAATGGGTGATTTTATCGTTGGTGATCTTATCTTGGGTGATTTTATGATGGATGATTTTCTAAGGGTTATTTTATCATAGGTGATTTTAATGTGTGTGATTTTTTTGTGGGTGATTTTTTCGTGGGTGATTTTCTCAAGGGTGATTATATCCTGGGTTGTTTTATCGAGGGTGATTTTATCGAGGGTGAATTTATCATGGGTGCTTTTATCATGGGTGATTCTATCATGGGTGATTTTATCCTGGGTTATTTTATCATAGGTGATTTTATAATGGGGATTTTGTAGTGGGTGATTTTATTGAGGGTAATTTCTTCGTCGGTGATTTTATCATGGGTTATTTTAGTGTGGGTGATTTTAGTTTCGATGATTTTATCGCGGATGATTTTATTAAGGGTTATTTTATCATGGGTGATTTTATTGTCGGTGATTTTAGTGTGGGTCATTTTATCGTGGGTGATTTTATCGAGGGTGATATTATCATGGCTGATTTTATCGTGGGTTACTTTATCATGGAAAATTTTATCATAAGTGATTTTATTGTAGGTAATATTATCTTGCGTGATTTTCTCGTGGATGATTTTCTTACGGGTTATTTGATCATGGGTAAATTTACTGTGGGTGATTTTAGTGTGGGTGATTTTATCATGGGTGATTTTATCAGGGTGATTTTATCATAGGTGATTTTCTCATGGGTGATTTTATCAAGGGTGATTTTATCGTGGGTTATTTTATCATCGGTGATTTTATCATGGGGATTTTAAAGTGGGTGATTTTATCTTGGGTGATTTTATTGAGGGTAATTTTTTCGTTGGTAATTTTAGAGTGAGTGATTTTAGTTTGATGATTTTATCGTGGATGATTTTATTAAGGGTTATTTTATCATGAGTGATTTTACTGTGGGTGATTCTAGTGTGGGTGATTTTATTGTGGGTGATTTTATCGATGGTGATTTTATCATGGCTGATTTGATCAAGGGTGATTTTATCGAGGGTTATTTTACCGTGGGTGACTTTATCGTTCGTGATATTATCTTGCGTGATTTTATCGTGGATGATTTTCTTAAGGGTTATTTTATCATGGGTGATTTTACGGTGGGTGATTTTAGTGTGCGTGATTTTATAGTGGGTGATTTTACCGTGGGTGATTTTATCGTGGGATATTTTATCGTGGGTGATTTTATCATGGGTGATTTTATCAGGGGATATTTTATCATGGGTGATTTTATCATGGGTAATTTTAGCGAGAGTGATTTTATCATCAGTGATTTTATCGTGTGTGATTTTATTGGGGGTCACTTTGTCATGGGTGATTTTATCGAGGGTGATTTTATCGTGACTGATTTTATAATGGGTGATTTTTTTCATGGGTGAATTTATCATGGGTGATTTTATCGAGAGTGATTTTGTGCTAGGTGATAGTATCTTGGGTGATTTTATCATTGGTGATATTATCTTGGGTGATTTTGTCGTGGATGATTTTATCGAGGGTGATTTTATCATGGATGATTTTATCGAGGGTGATTTTATCGTAGGTAATTTTATAGTGGGTGATTTTATTGTGTGTGATTTTGTTATGGGGCATTTTATCGAGGGTGATTTTATCGTGGGTGATTTTATTGTGGGTGACACTATCTTGGGTGATTTTATGAAGGGTGATTTTATCATTTGTGATTTTATAGAGTGTGATTTTATCATCAGTCATTTTATCATTGGTGATATTATTTTATTTAATTTTATCGTGGGTGATTTTATCATAGGCGATTGATTCTATTGTGTGATTTTAGTGTTGGTGATTTTATCGTCGGGGATTTTATTAGGGGTGATTTTATCGTGAGTGATTTTATCGTGGATGATTTTATCAGGGATGATTTTATCAGGGTGATTTTTCCGAGGGTGATTTTATAGTGGGTGATTTAATCTTGGGTGATTTTATGAATGCTTATTTTATCATGGGTGATTTTATCATAGTTGATTTTATCGTGGGTGATTTTATCGAGGGTGATTTTATGTAGGGTGATTTTATCACTAGTGATTTTATCGTGGGTCATTTTATTGCGGGTGATTTTATCATGGGCGATTTTATCTTTAGTGATTTTATCGTTGGTGATTTTATCAAGTTGATTTTATCAAGGGTGATTTTATCTTGGGTGATTTTATTGGGGGTGATTTTGTGCTGGGTGATTTTATCGTGGGTGATAGTATCTTTGGTTATTTTATCGTTTGTGATATTATCTTGGGTGATTTTGTCGTGCATGATTTTATTGAGGGTGATTTTATCATGGGTGATTTTATCGAGGGTGATTTAATTAGTAGGTAATTTTATCGTGCGTGATTTTATTGTGGATGATAGTATCTTGGGTGATTTTATCGTGCGTGACTATATGAAGTATGATTTTAACATTGGTGATTTTATCGTGGGTAATTTAATCGAGAGTGATTTTATCATAAGTGATTTTATCATTGGTGATATTATCTCAAGATATTTTATCATGGGTACTTTATCACGGTGATTTTGACATGGTGATTTTACTGTGGGTGATTTTGACATGGTGATTTTCTTGTGGGTGATTTTAGTGTGGGTGATTTTATCGTGGGTGATTTTATTGAGGGTGATTTATCATGGGTGATTTTAATGAGGGTGATTTTATCTTGGGTGATATTATCTTGCGTGATTTTATCGTGGATGATTCTATTAAGGGTTATTTGATCATGGGTGATTTTAGTGTGGGTGATTTTAGTGTGGGTGATTTTATTGTGGGTGATTTTATCGAGGGTGATGTTTTCTGGGTGATTTTATCGAGAGTGATTTTATCGTCGGTTATTTTATCATGGATGATTTTGTGGGTGATTTTATCATCGATGATTTTATGGAGTGTGATTTTATCATGAGTGATTTTATTGTGCATGATTTTATCATTGGTGATATCATCTTGGTAATTTTATCGTGGGTGATATTATCAAGGGTGATTTTATCATGGGTGATTTTATCAAAAGTGATTTTATAGGGTAAATTTATGGAGGGTGATTTTATCATGGGTGATTTTATCGTGGGAAATTTTATTGGGGCTGATTTTATCATGTGTGATTTTATCGTGAGTGATTTTATCGTGGGTGATTTTGTTAAGGTGATTTTATCGAGGGTAATTTTAATGTGGGTGATTCTATCTTGGGTGATTTAATTGGGGGAGATTTTGTCATGGGTGATTTTATCGTGGGTGCTAGTATCTTCGGTGATTTTATCGTGCGTGATTTTATGAAGGGTGATTTTATCATTGGTGATTTTATCGTGGATGATTTTATCAACGGTTATTTTATTATGAGTAATTTTATTGTTGGTTATATTATCTTAGGTAATTTTATCGTGGGTGATTTTATCGAGGGTGATTTTATCATGGGTGATTTTATCGAGGGTGATTTTATCATGGGTGATTTTATCATGGGTGATTTTAGCGTGGGTGTTTTTTTCGTGGGTGATTTTCTCTTGTGTAATTTTATTGTCGATGATTTTAGCCAGGGTGATTTTATCATGGGTGATTTTATCATGGGTGATTTTATCGTGAGTTATTTTATCGTGGGTGATTTTATTACGGGTGATTTTGCCATGGGTGATTTTATCGAGGGTGATTTTATCGTGCGTGATTTTATGAAGTGTGATTTTATCGTGGGTGATTTTATAGTGGGTGATTTTCTAGTGGGTGATTTTATCGAGGGTGATTTTATCATGAGTGATTTTATCGTTGGTGATATTATCTTTGGAGATTTTATCATGGTTGATTTTAGCAAGGGTTATTTTGTCATGGTGATTTTAGTGTGGGTGATTTTAGCAAGGGTGATTTTGTCATGGTAATTTTACTGTGGGTGATTTTAGTGTGGGTGATTTTAGTGTGGGTGATTTTATCGTGGGTGATTTTATCATGGGTTATTTTATCATGGGTGAATTTATCGAGGGTGATTTTATCGTGGGTTATTTTATCATGGGTAATTTTTTCGAGGGTGATTTTTTCATCGGTGATTTTATCATGTGTGATTTTATCGTTGGTGATTTTATCGTGGGTGATTTTATTGTGGATGATTTTGTCATGGATGATTTTATCGAGTGTGATGTTATTGTGGGTGCTTTTGTTGTGGGTCATCTTATCTTGGGTGATTTTATGAAGGGTGATTTTATCCTGGGTGATTTTATGGAGGGTGATTTTTTCATCAATGATTTTATCGTTGGTGATATTATCATGGGTAATTTTATCGTGCGTGATATTATCAAGGGTGATTTTATCATGGGTGATTTTATCGAGAGTGCTTTTATCCTGAGTCACTTTATCGTGGGATATTTTAATGGGGGTGATTATATCGTGAGTGATATTATCGTGCTTGATTTTATCAGGGTGATTTTATAGACGGTAATTTTATAGTTGTGATTCTATCTTGGGTGATTTTATTGGGGGTGATTTTGTCGTGGGTGATTTTATCGTGGGTGATAGTATCTTGGGTGATTTTATCGTGGGTGATTTTATCGAGGGTGATTTTATCATAAGTAATTTTATCGTTGGTAATATTATCTTAGATGATTTTACCATGGGTGATTTTATCATGGGTGATTTTATCATGGGTAATTTTATCATGGGTGATTTTATCGAGGGTGATTTTATCATGGGTGATTTTAGCGTGGGTGTTTTTTTCGTGGGTGATTTTATCGAGGGTGATTTTATCATGAGTAATTTTATCGTTGGTGATATTATCTTAGATGATTTTATCGTGGGTGATTTCATAAAGGGTGATTTTATCATGGGTGATTTTATCGAGGGTGATTTTATCATGGGTGATTTTAGCGTGGGTGTTTTTTTCGTGGGTGATTTTATCGTGGGTGATTTTATCATCTTGGTTGATTTTATCTTGGGTGACTTTATCGTGGGTGATTTTATCGTTGGTGATATTATCTTGCTTGATTTTATCGTGGATGATTTTATTAAGGGTTATTTTATAAGGGGTGATTTTAGTATGGGTGATTTTAGTGTGGGTGATTTTATCGTGGGTGGTTTTCTTGAGGGTGATTTTAATATGGATGATTTTATCGAGGGTGATTTTATTGTTTGTGATTTTATCGTTTGTGATTTTATCGTTTTGTGATTTTATCGTGGGTGATTTTATCACGGGTGATTTTCTCGTGGGTGATTTTATCATGGGAATTTTATAGTGGGTGATTTTATAGTGGGTAATATTATTTAGGGTAATTTTTTCGTCGGTGATTTTATCGTCGGTTATTTTATCTTGGGTGATTTTATCGTGCGTGGTTTTATCATGCGTGATTGTATCATGGGTGATTTTATCATGAGTGATTTTATCGATGGTCATTTTATCGTGAGTGATTTTATCGTGGGTGATTTTATTGGGGTTGATTTTATCATGGGTGATTTTCTCGTGAGTGATTTTATCGTGGGTGATTTTATTGGGGTCATTTTATCGAGGGTGATTTTATAGCGGGTGATTTTTTCTTGGATGATTTTATGGAGGCTGATTTTGTCGTTGGTGTTTTATCGAGTGTGATTTTATCGAAGGTGATTTTAGTGTGGGTGATTTTAGTTTTGAGGACTTTATCGTGGGTGACTTTATAGTGGGTGATTTTATTGTGGGAGATTTTATCATGAGTGATTTTTTTTAGAGTGATTTTCTCGAGAGTGATTTTATCGTGGTTGATTTTATCATGAGTGATTTTATCGAGGGTGATTTTATCATGGGTGATTTTATTGTGGGTGATTTTATTGTGGGTGATTTTATCGTGGGTGATTTTATCATTGGTGATTTTATCGAGGGTGATTTTATCATGAGTGATTTTATCGTGGGTGATTTTTTGGGGTGATTTGATCATGGGTGATTTTATCGTGAGTGATTTTATTGTGGGTGATTTTATTAAGAGTTATTTTATAGTGGGTAATTTTATCTTGGGTTCACTACTAGAAAAAAGGGTTTTTACGTCGGTTAAATTGGACAATTAACGTCGAAAAACAAGGCATCGTTGAATCAGGCGATGTTAAATTTAACGTCGGTTATTAACAAAACCAACATTATATAGTATATCATTTAACGTCGGTTATTTAAGCAACCGACGTTAAAAGTTTATCATTTAACGTCGGTTGCTTAAATAACCGACGTGAAAAGTTTATCATTTAACGTCGGTTATTTAAGCAACCAACGTTAAAAGTTTATCATTTAACGTCGGTTGCTTAAATAACCGACGTGAAAAGTTTATCATTTGACGTCGGTTATTTAAGCAACCGACGTTAAAAGTTTATCATTTAACGTCGGTTGCTCAAATAACCGACGTTAAAATATTTTTATTTTTTGGTTTTAACGTCGGTTATTTGAGCAACCGACGTTAAAAGTTTATCATTTAACGTCGGTTGCTCAAATAACCGACGTTAAAATATTTTTATTTTTTGGTTTTAACGTCGGTTATTTCAATAACCGACGTTGAAATGTGGATTTAACGTCGTTTCCTGCCATAACCGACGTAGATTTTCGATCAATTTTGTGCATTTCAAATTGTTTTATATTAATATTTCTCTTATAAGACCTGATAATCGCATATATATTAATGAAATGTTATTATAACAAGTAAACAATTCCAATTCCAATTACAATTACAAATAATGAAACAAAATTGCATTGAACTAAATAATACAATTACAATTAATCAATCAAATTCGTAGAAGAATTAAAGAAAACCCTAACTCTCTCTCTCTATGTGCAATTTTGTTCCTTCTTAATTTGATTTGGTACAAGCGTGAGTAAATCCCTAACTCTGTTTGTTCAATTGAGAGTTCCTAATTTTAACAAAGTGTGCTGCCCATTTGTCTCTAACCATTTGGATGGTTTTATTAGGCAATGCTTCTTTTTCTGTAAATACCTGTAAAAACGAATTAACTTATTCATTAGTTCCGATTATAACAAATAAATTGAATGTAACAATTTAGTGAAATAAGTTGATACTTACCTCATCCCAAGTATCTTTAATGTTTCCAAAAATAATGACCCACATCCAATACATCACGTAATATCCACATTCAAAAGAATCAGGTTGTCTGTTACACTGAAAAATACGACTTATTATTAGTATATAGTTTAGCATAAAAACTTAAATAAGATACACTAAAAAGGTACATACCGTAATAAAATTCCAAGTTGGAGGGATGCTTGTGTGTTTTCCACGTAAACTAGTGCAAACCTTAAGTACACTAATGAAAAATATTGGTTAGGGTTTAGGCTTTAAAATAAAAGAACACATATAAAAATACAACTAGGATATTAAAAATACATACCCGTTTACAATACTTTTGATGTCAATGTCAGGTTTCCTCCCCAAGGAGCAGAACCAATACACAACATTCTTCTTAGGTAATATAACCAATAGCTGCCAATGGTTTTTGTATAAATGGCCAATAATTAGAAGTTATTGAATAGAATAATATAAGAAAAAATGATATTTTGCATAACTTACTGGTTTAAATAAGCCCCGAGGTATATATCTCTCTTTGACTCCATCACCCAGCCTTGGATATATTTTTGAACTTCTTCTCTTCTATTTCCTGATTTTTGTATTGATTGGGGCTCCAGGAATCCATAAGTATCTACACAGCCTTGCTCCTCTGCCATCTAATGCAGCATCCTATAATATACCAATGTGGTTAACATGCATACATGTCATATAACCCTAAATAAAGCAGTGTATGTAAAAGCTATTACTTACAGTGTCCAAACTTGTAGAACAGCTATGTTTAGACATTGATTTCCTTGAGCAATCTCCAAGGCATCTGTGTAGGCAATGTATATAGGGAATTCTTCATTCTGCACCCCAAACAACCGAGCATCCCATTGAAGTTCAAATTCCTTTATAAACAGCTGTGGAGAAATTGCCAGCAAATCATATATGGGTCTTGATGATTCCTCCACATCCGGTGATGGCTCCTTCTTCTCCTTCTTCTCCTTCTTCTCCTTCTCTTTCTCCTTCTCCTTCTCCTTAAATGCATGATTGTACCAGTTTGTACATAATAATTAGATACAATGAAGTAAATAATTAAGATAATGTTATAGTTAGAAATGAGAGACAAACCTTTGCAAGAAGCGGTTTTACCAGATGCCTAGGCCATGCAATGAAGGTTTGAAGTGCCTGTTCCACTGTCTGCACCTCATCAGTGGGGACAGGGACCACAGCAGCAGCATCTATAACCTCTTCAACCACCACTTTGACTAAGTTATGTGCCAAAGCAACAGTGTGGATGGTTTTTGCCTCGAAGTCAACTGATGCATTGGCCACCAATTTTTGTTGACCCTTATCATCCTCAATCCACAATCCACATTTATTCAACCCTGTGGATGTCTTGGGATCAACAACAGGCCCTTCACTAGTCCCTTCAGCAGTAATCGGCTCAGCACAACTACCCTTAGTGCTAACTAGTGCACCTACAAATATGAAAAAAATATAAACTTGTAAATTAAGTTAGCAAGCAATTAAATAAATCATAAGATATAAATATTTACCTGATGTAGGGTTTAGAGGCTCAACGGGTTGAATGGTCTGTGAAATCGATGCTAGAGTCGGACCAAAGGCCTGCATGAACTCCTCCCTAACTCGTTTAGTGATGGATGAAGTCAATTGCTCCTCCAGTCTTGCCTTGAGGGTCCTCTCTAGTTCAGCAATATCTTCTTGGCTGAATGATGTGGAGGAGTGAGCATCCTTTGATGGTGGTCCAAAATATTGTCGGACTCCCACCCCTTTACCAGCAGCACGAACACGGCCAGGATGCTCAGGTCTTCCAATAGCCCTTGTCAAGATATCGTCACGACCACGAGGGATGAAAGATCCCTGACTCAATTGCTCCTCTAGGTCATCCTACAATAAAATATTAAAAGATCAAAATTCGGACAAGCATAACTAAAATGAAAGTATTATTGTAGAATCGTTTCACTTACAATTTTTGAAGCAATCTGCCTAGCTTCCTCAGATGTCATCTGACTAGAAGATTTTGTGCGGGCCCTCTTCCACTTCTGGTGACGTGTTGGAGGAGATGGTGGAGGAATTTCCTCTTGGCTTAAACCAGAGGATGACAACTCTGACTCCCACTTTTGTTTCTTCTCCTCCATCATTTTCTTTGTCAACAGATCATAGCCTCCACGAGACAAACAATGGGGGGCCACATTTCTTCTCTAAATCTCCTTTGCTTTTAATCTTTTTTCCTACAACAAATAGAAAAAAAAGAGTAAGTTACTAGCAATTTAAGTTAAGCCAAAATTAAACCAAGGAAAATCATACCTCCCAATCAAGAGCTTTCCTAGAATGCACAAATTTCTTCCATGTCTCCTCATCTATGCCATATTTCTGGCAAGGAGTCAAGCCCTTCTTAACCATGTCTTCAACAAAAACCCACTTAGTCGTCAATGTGGATTTGAATTGTCTCCACATTTTTGCTATAGAACTCAGAATCTTCCTCCTTTTCAAATCAGAATTTACAAGATCAAAATGTTCCTACAGTAAAGAAGTAGTTAGTTAACTTCAGTATATCAACAAGTCAATGATATGTGAAGGAAGTAGTTAGTACTTACCAAGAGATCTTGCCAAATCAAATTCTTCACAGTCTCCTCCACATAATCCCAAGATGGATGAAGAATAGACACCTACATACAAATTTATCAAATAAAGATAAACTAAACATTCAAAGTAGATAATAATTTAAAGAAATATTTCATTACAATAAGTACCTTTTCTCTAGCCAGTGTACCCAAATAGCTATTAAACTGGGTACTATGTGGACCTGAGACCTTTCCTCCAGACATGTGTCTAACAGTCAAGCCTTTGAGTCGTGTGGCTTGCCGACTCTTCTTCGAAGTTGGTGGTGGAGGAGATGGTGGAGGAGATGCCGGAGGAGATGCTGAAGGAGATGCCATGTGCCTGTATTAAAAAAAGATAAAAGCTTTATAAGAACACATAACTTAATTATAGCAGAGATAAACATGGAAATGAACAAATTTACATAATAAAAATAATAACAGAAACCCTAAAATCTACATAACTTAGATAGTTAAATTTTCCCATATGCCTTCATCATGGTCATGCCGAGTTGCATGGACCAAGTCGTCTTCCATATAGTCTATAGTAGTAGGCATTCGTGGTGAAATAGGGATGTCAAGGGTCTCATCATCATCGTCATCGTACCCAAATGTGATATCATTGACTTTTCCTTTTAGGACTATAGACCACCTACCATTACATGGGTCTGTGATGTAAAAAACTTGGTTTGCTTGTTGTGCTAGTATAAATGGCTCTTCTTTATGACCAAACTTCTTTAGATCAATCAAAGTAAAGCCCATCTGATCAATTTGAACACCAGTATTGCTATCAATCCATTGACATTTAAATAAAGGTACTTTGAATTTAGTGTAATCGACCTCCCAAATTTCGTCAATGTACCCAAAATAACTCATGGATGCCATGATAGGATTTTTGTCCTTTGAACTAGAAAAAAGCATTGAGGTGGCTTCAATTGATACTCCACTATTCTGGACCGTGCTCTTTTCATCTTGCAGCTTTGTGTAGAAAGAGTATTTGTTAATGTCATAGCCAATCCTAGTGATGACATTATGTCTAGGACCATGTGCTAGCCATTTCAATGTATCGGAGACATTATGATCTGAAAAGACTTTATTTTTAAACCAACTAACAAACTTGTTATGCTCCTTAACTAACAACCTTTCACTCATTTTAGGGTTAAGTTCCTTCAATATCTGTTTATGAGCATCTATGTAGGGAAGAACTTCATCTGTATTATTCAGAATATACAAGTGTGCCATACTCAACAAATGAAGATCTTTGGTTTCAACATTTATCCCACGAGTACCCTTACCATTTATTCTATCCTCGTGACGACTAGTAGGAACACCAATGGGTTCTGTATATGCTAAGTACTCTGAACAAAATTCTATGGCTTCTTCTGCAATATACCTTTCAACAATAGAAGCTTCAGGTCTGTATGGATTTTTAGAATACCCTTTAAAGATCTTCATGTATCTCTCAATTGGGTACATCCACCTCAAACAAACTGGCCCACATAAGCGAATCTCTCTAACTAGATGAACAATTAAGTGGACCATAATATCAAAAAAAGAGGGGGGAAAATACATCTCCAACAAACATAATATGACTGCACCCTCATTTTCCAATTCATCCAACAACTTTTCATCAATCACCTTGGCACATATTTGATTAAAGAAGAAACATAGGCGCATAATGGCATGTCTGACATCCTTGGGTAATATGTCACGTATAGCAACAGGTAAGAGTTGCTGCATTAAAACATGACAGTCGTGAGACAACCACATAAACTTCTTTTCTCCTTTTTTGAGAGAGTGTGACATGCTGGTGGTAGATATGTTCTCTTGCCTTCAGGTCTTGGATGTAATTCTGCACGAATTCCCATTTCAGCTAGGTCTTGACGGGCATTGACTCCATCTTTTGTCTTTCCTTTAATGTTCAAAAGTGTGCCAATGAGACTATCACAAACATTTTTCTCCACATGCATGACATCAATACAGTGACGTACATCCAAGTGCCTCCAATATGGAAGATCAAAGAAAATTGACTTCTTCTTCCATATGTTTTTGTCTGAAGACTTTTTTTGGAATTTTCCAAATGGAATGTTGATATTGCTCACCCGATCATAAACTTCTTCACCAGTTAATGGTTCTTTGGCAATTTCATCCTCCTGATAACCATTAAAAGCTTTCTTCAATTTACGATATGGATGGTCTTTTGATAGAAATTTCCTGTGTCTATTATAAATGGTCTTCTTTCCATGTTTCAATTGAAGATAACTAGTATCTTCTTCACAGATAGGACAAGCATAATGACCCTTTACACTATAGCCACTTAAGTTTCCATATGCTGGGAAATCATTGATGGTACAAAATAACATTGCACGCAACTTAAAGCTCTGCTGCAAATAGCCATCAAACACATCAACACCTTCCTCCCACAAGAGCTTTAAGTCTTTTATCAAAGGACTTAGATACACATCAATGTCATTTCCTGGCTGTCTTGGACCTGCAATCATCATTGACAACATAACATATTTACGCTTCATGCACAACCATGGTGGAAGATTGTAAATTACCAATAAAACTGGCCATGAGCTATGGTTGGTACTTAAATTCCCAAAAGGGTTCATTCCGTCTGTAGCTAATCCTAGTCTCAGGTTTCTTGGATCACTACCAAAACTTGGAAATAGACAGTCAAATTTCTTCCATTGTGGAGAATCAACTGGATGTCGAAGCTGGCCAGCAGGTGATTTAGCCTTTGAATGCCATAACAAATTTTCTGCATCTCCCGGATTGGCGAACAACCGCTTAAACCTAGGAATTATTGGAAGATACCAGACAACCTTTGCAGGAGGAGACTTTTTATCAATGTCCTCACCCTCATTATCTTTGTCCTTAACTTTATAACGTGATAAACCACATCTTGGACAATTGTTAAGAGATTTAAACTCTTTCCTGTATAACACACAGTCATTAGGACAAGCGTGTATCTTTTTATATTCTAAACCCATCGGACAAAGAATCTTCTTCGCTTCATACATACGGTTTGGCAAAGTATTATTGTTTGGGAGCATATCCTTTAATATATGGAGTAATTCATTAAAACTTGTATCAGTCCAACCATATTTTGCCTTCAAATTCACCAATCTTAGTGTCGATGACAATCGTGTGAAAGATTTACAGCCAGGATACAATGGAGTCTCTGAATCCGTCCTCAATGTATCATATAAAGGGGCATGTGCTTTAAGGAAGCTACTTTCACCCACATAACCAAGCATGTCCTCTATTCGATCTTCAACGGTGTCATCTTCCTCGTTAGTTTGTGATCTTGCTGAATTATCAATCCTTTCACCATGCCAAGTCCATGTTGTGTAATTTTTCATCATTCCATCACAAATAAGATGCTCCCGTATTAGTCCTATGTCGTGTGTTCTCCCATTTAGACAATTAACGCACAGACAATACAATTTTCCATTAAAATTTGGGCCATTTCGTTTCGCATATTCTAAAAATTCTTCAACTCCATTCTCATACTCTTTTGACATGCGATTTGTATTTAACCAATTTCGATCCATCTTATTTTGGCAAGATGACACTACACCTGAAGAATAATAAAATCCATTCAGTAGTGGTTAAGAGTGAGCATACATCAATAGTCAAAGTAGTACTTTGCACACACCAATGATATGCCCTCCCTCTTACCACCATAATTGGATAAATACTAAGATTCTAATTTGAATCTTAGTATCAGTGTCATCTGCCCCTACCCCACTACTCTACCAGACCATTAAATGATGCTAAACTTTAGTCATATACATACCATATTCTTGGTTCTACATTAAATGATGCATCAAATCCTATGTTAAAGGCGAAAAAGGTAATAAACAACTTAACTAACCTCAAGTTTGAAGTGTGAGTGTACTTTGAAATTGCTCCTAAGACAGCTTCAAGTCCTGTGTCCAGTTAGCACCCTGTGTCCAGTTAACCTATAAAATAGAATTGAAATAAATAACATGAATAGGTTTACTTAAACAAGATAATGATTTTAGTCAATCTTAAATCTAGCTATCATGTAATACAACAAAAAAAAACCAAATGTTCTAAATAGCAAAACATTATCATGTCTTCATTTAATTATGCTTGTGCATAGTTTCCATTCTAAGCTTCACCTAAGCTTCACATAGCATGTCCAATTGCCTATTATTGACATCCAATCTTAAATTCAGGTTGAGCAAATTATAAGAGATCAAAGCCTATCTCCACAGAATAGAGAGAATATCACAAACAAAACAAGCCAAGTGAGTGAGTTTTCTTATTGCCATTCCTATTTATCTTCTGGCCTCACATTTCTCTGTTATCTTATCTTGGAATGTGAATTATCCATGTCTCTCCCTTAAATAATGTAATGTTCGTAGCATTAACAGAAACCTTCTTTTCCTTTCTCAGTGAAGCTTAACTATTATTGACCATTATGGGAAACTCAGTCCACTTGAAGCCTAAGAGGCTCAAAAGGGCTATTACCTTGGATCAAGTGTAATGTGAAGCCCAATTTGTTTTCCTCTTCAATACTCCACAACCTTAAACTCAACAATATTCAAATATATGATCACAAAATCCACATCAAGAGGTTCCAGAATATTCATTAGTTAAAGATACTCATTTTATTATTTAAATTTTATAAATCATAGTAACAAAGCATCATAATAGTGTATGTGAAAAGTTTATGGCTAGGGTTGCCTTCCCTTTTGTATAACTCATGAGTTTCTTTGCCAGAAAATAAAACAAAGAAAAATAATTAACTCTTCTATATGTACCTCTAATTAGAGTAAATAACCACCTTAATGTTGTGCAGGGTAAGCACATGCAATTTTCTTTCTATTTTCTGTCATAAATAAAGACAAAATATATAAGGTTCATATGTTGATTAAGGGGTGAATTGGACCATTTGGTCCACCTAATAGGATGTAGCAGCAACTGTCAAAATCTAATGAATAAAGATTATTCTCTTTGGAATCCGAGAGAAATTGTTTTGCTGTTATAAGGTGAAAAGAAAAAAATATCAAGAAATGCTTTCATAAATTTTGACCATATCACCACAACTATCTCAGATAAGTTATGTTATCTTTAAATGTGAATGAATTTTTTAGCTTCGGAATTTGGCAAAAGAAAATGTGAATGAATGTTTTACCCTTTTTCACTGAATCTCAGTAAGTAATGCAACAGATACCACAATGGACTTGCTCATTGCAATGATTCGGGACCAGTTTGCACAGTACATACACAATGCAGTCAAACTATATTCAAGCCTTTTTTCTTTACCACTTTTTAGTATCTAGTTATGATATATTCACACGTACAGGGGTCGGATATACACAAAAATCACAATGCAAGTAGAACAAGGTTGAACACAACAGCACGAATCATTATCACAATGCTAACAAGTTTGAATATATTAAACAGTGCAAAGGGAAATAGAGGGAGATAGGAACCCTTACCTGTTCGTGGCGAACGACGAATCAACTAAGCAGCAACAACCAGAGAAGACCGAAACAACCCCTAACGGCGGTGATGGCGGTGGTGGTGGTGAAATAGCAGACAGGGCACTGGGACTCGCGAGAGAGGGAGAAAGGAAGAGTGCTAGTGAACTGGGAAAATAGCAGAGTGACTGGCTGGGAGTGTTCAAATAATGACTTTCAACGTCGGTTATAAATTTAAACGATGTTAAATCAATATTTTACGTCGGTTATTTATAAAACCGACGTTGATTTACGCGTATCAACGTCGGTTAAATACATAACCGACGTTGTTATATTTTCCACGTCGGTTGTATTTGTAACCGACGTAAAAAATGTTGTGATATTTACAATTATGGCACCGCGTTTAAAACAACGTCGGTTTTACGTATAACCGACGTTGTTTGGTGACGTTGAATCCCATTTTTGTAGTAGTATTTCTTCTTCTTCGCCTAACTTCTTCTACTTTCTCCTTCTTTTCCTAACTATTTCTTCTCCTATCTTGTTCTCCTTTCTTTGTGTTCTCATATCTTTTTCTCCTAACTTCTTCACCTTTCTTCTTCTTCTCCATTATTCTTCTTTTTCTCCTAACTATTTGTTCTCCTTTCTTCTTCTTCTCATAAGTTCTACTTCTCCTTTCTTCTTCTTCTTTTCCTATCCTTTTCTTCTCCGAACCTGTTCTTCTCCTTTCTTCTTCTTCTCCTAACTTCTGCTACTCCTTTCTTCTTCTTCTCCTAACCTC
>BDMB01000222.1:80681-98140 GCA_016859785.1 Macrotyloma uniflorum
TTATTTATGCATGCATAAAACTAATAAATATTTCATATCAAAAACCAATCAATAAACCAGTATTGGATAATATTTCCAGCAGAATAGAAGGAGAAACCTATCATTTTCTCAATATTGAGTATTGAAAGATAAAGCTATTTTTACTCTCTCAAGATTTCCAAACCAAAGTTTTTTGAACTGAACATCAAAGCATGGATTCTTTAAATCTGTACCAATCCTTATCATTCAAATATGGTACTGTTTTTGGCATTGCAGTGTATACCTAAACAACCCTATTTTCTTTCAAGATTGTAAAACAGTGCCCCAACATACTCTCTCTATATCTTGAGCTTCACTATGAATCTTTAGGCACCTATCATGAAATTTATGGGCATTATCTAGTAGTAAGAAGTACAAAAAAACAAATTCATTCTATATACATTCGAACCAATGTAGGTCATATTTCTTTTTATCGAGAAATCGAAGAAGTTGTACAAGGTTTTTGCTGGGCCTATGCATATGATATCTAATCATATAGATGGTTGTATCTAAATATTTGCTTCGGAAGATATGCTCTTCAGGCACTTGAGCCAACTTGGATAACATCTAGACAAATAGAAGCAGGACGGCAGGCAATGTCAAGAAATGTTTGCCGAGGTGGACAAATATGGGTACGCATATTTCCAGACAAACCGGTTATAATAAGAACGCAGAACCAAACACAAACGAAATGAACAATGAAATGCTCCAAGGAAAACGAAATGAACAATGAAAAAATGAACAAGGAAAACGAAAAGGAAACATACCACCGATTAGACAGAGAGAGCGAAAGAGAGGGAGAGACAGAGAGCGAAGAAGCAAAAATGGTAGCAGAAGTCGCGACAGAGGGAGATAGGGGAAGCGCGCAACAAAATAGAAGAAATGGTGCTGGGGGGTTTCAAATATTAACAATCCACGTCGGTTTCTTTTATCACCGACGTTAAATCAACTAACAACGTCGGTTATAAGAGAAACCAACGTGGATTTTATGACTATCAACGTCGGTTATATCAGTAACCGACGTTGTTTTCTTTTCCACGACGGCTATATTTGTAACCGACGTGGAAAATGTACTGATATTTACAATTATGGCACCGCGTTTAAAACAACGTCGGTTATGTGTATAACCGACGTTGTTTGGTGACGTAGAAACTCCTTTTTGTAGTAGTGGTTATTTTATTGGGGGTGATTTTGTCATGGGTGATTTTATCGTGGTTGATAGTATATTGGCTGTATTTATCGTGCGTGATTTTATGAAGGGTGATTATATCATGGGTGATTTTATAGTGGGTGATTTTTTCGTCGGTGATTTTATCCAGCGTTATTTTATCGTGAGTGATTTTATCGTGGATGATTTTAGTGTGGGGGATTTTAGTTTGGATGATTTTATCGTCGATGACTTTATAGTGGGTAATTATATCGAGGGTGATTTTATCAAGAGTGATTTTTTCGAGAATGATTTTCTCGAGGGAGATTTTCTCGAGAGTGATTTTTTCGTGGTTGATTTTATCGAGGGTGATTTTATCATGACTTATTTTATCTTGGGTGATTTTATTGTGGGTGATTTTATAATGGGTGATTTTATCGTGGATGATTTTATTAAGGGTTATTTTATCATGGGTGATTTTACCGTGGGTGATTTTAGTGTGGGTGATTTTTTCGTCGGTGATTTTATCATGGGTGATTTTATGGATGGTGATTTTATTGTGGGTGATTTTATCATGGGTGATTTTATCAAGGGTGACTTTATCCTGGGTGATTTTATCATGGGTGATTTTAGTGAGGGTGATTTTATCGTCGGTGATTTTATCGAGTGTAATTTATCATGGGTGATTTTATCGTGAGTTATTTTATCACGGGTGATTTTATCGTGAGTTATTTTATCATGGGTGGTTTTATCAAGGGTGATTTTATCATTAGTGATTTTATCGTCGGTGATATTATCTTAGTTGATTTTATCGTGGGTGATTTTATCGAGGTTGATTTTATCATGGGTGACTTTATCATAAGTGATTTTATCTTGGTTGGTTTTATTGGGGGTGATTTTATCATGCGTGATTTTATCGTGGGTGATTTTATCACGGTGATTTTATTGAGGGTGATTTTATATTGGGTGATTTTATCTTGGGTGATTTTATTGGGGGTGATTTTGTCATGGGTGATATTATCGTGGATGATAATATCCTGGCTGATTTTTTCGTGCGTGATTTTATGAAGGGTGATTTTATTATGCGTGATTTTATCATGGGTGATTATATCATGGGTGATTTTATAGTGGGTGATTTTATCTAGGGTGATTTTATCAAGGGTGATTTTTTCGTCGGTGATTTTATCCATCATTATTTTATCGAAGGTGATTTTATCGTTGGTGATTTTAGTGTGGGGGATTTTAGTTTGGATGTTTTTATCATGGAAGACTTTATAGAGGGTAATTATATCGAGGGTGATTTTATCATGGGTGGTTTTTTCGAGAGTGATTTTCTCGAGATTGATTTTTTCGAGGATGATTTTATGGAGGGTGATTTTATCATGGCTCATTTTATCTTGGGTGATTTCATTGTGGGTGATTTTATAATGGGTGATTTTATCGTGGATGATTTTATTAAGGGTTATTTTATCATGTGTGATTTTACCGTGGGTGATTTTAGTGTGGGTGATTTTCTCGAGGGTGATTTTATCATGGGTGATTTTATGGATGGTGATTTTCATGTGGGTGATTTTATCATATTTTATCAAGGGTGATCTTATCAAGGGTAATTTTATCTCGGGTGATTTTATCATGGGTGATTTTAGTGAGAGAGATTTTAGTGTGGGTGATTTTCTTGAGGCTGATTTTATCAAGGGTGATTTTATCAAGGGTTATTTTATCTTGGGTGATTTTATCATGGGTGATTTTAGTGAGGATGATTTTATCGTCGATGATTTTATCGAGGTGTATTTTTCATGAGTGATTTTATCGAGGGTGATTTTATCGTGGGTTATTTTATCATGGGTGATTTTATTGTGGGTGATTTTATCGTGAGTGATTTTATCGTGGGTGATTTTAATGTGGGTGATTTTATCATGGGCTATCGAGGGTGATTTTATCATGGGTGATTTTATCGAAGGTGAATTTATCGTGAGTGATTTTATCGTGGGTTATTTTATCATGGGTGGTTTTATCGAGGGTAATTTTATCATAAGTGATTTTATCGTCGGTGATATTATCTTAGCTGATTTTATCGTGGGTGATTTTATCGAGGGTTATTTTATCAAGGCTGATGTTATAGTGGGTGATTTTATCGTGGGTGATTTTAACGAGGGTGATTTTATCATGCGTGATTTTATCTTATGTGATTTTACCGTGGGTGTTATTATTTTTGTTGATTTTCTCGTGGGTGATTTTATGAAGGGTGATTTTATCATGGGTGATTTTATCATGGGTGATTTTATTGTGGGTGATTTTATCATGGGCCATTTATCATGGGTGATTTATCGTGGGTGATTTTATCACGGGCGATTTGATCATGGCAAATTTTAGTGTGGGTGATTTTATCGTGGGTTATTTTATCGGGGTTAATATTATCGAGGATTATTTTATCAAGGGCGATTTTATCATAGGTTGATTTTATCGAGGTTGATTTTATTGTGAGTCATTTTATCGTGGGTGATTTTATCATGGGATATTATATCGTGAGTGATTTTATCGTGGGTGATTTTATCGAGGGTGATTTTATAGTTGGTGATTTTATCGAGGGTGATTTTTTCGTCGGTGATTTTATCGTGTGTAAATTAATCGTGGGTGATTTTAGTATGGGGGATTTTAGTTTGGGTCATTTTAGCGGGGGTGATTTAATTATGGGTGATTTTATCGTGGGTCATTTTAGCGGGGGTGATTTTATAAACGGTGATTTTATCGTGGGTGGTTTTGTGGTGGGTGATTTTATCGTGGGTGATATCTTGGTTTATTTTCTCGTAGGTGATTTAATGAACGATGATTTTATTATCATGGGTGATTTTAGCATGGATGATTTTATGGTGGGTGATTTCATAATGGGTGAATTTATCGCAGGTGATTTTATCATTGGTGACATTATCTTTCGTGATTTTACCGTGGATGATTTAATTAAGGGTTATTTATCATGGGTGATTTTACTGTTGGTGATTTTATCGTGGGTTATTTTATTGTGGGTGATTTTATCAAGCGTGATTTTATAGTGGGTAATTTTATCATGGATGATTTTATCCAAGGTGATTTTATCATGGATGATTTTATCGTGGATGATAGTATCTTGGTTGATTTTATCGTGCGTGATTTTATGAAGTGTGATTTTGTCATGGGTGATTTTATCGTGGGTGATTTTATCGAGGGTTTTTTTATCATGAGTGATTTTATCATTGGTGATATTATCTTAGGTGATGTTATCATGGGTGATTTTAAAAAGGTTGATTTTATCATGGGTGATTTTACTAAGCGTGATTTTAGTGTGGGTGATTTTATTGTGGGTGATTTTATCGAGGATGATTTATCATGGATGATTTTATTGAGTGTGATTTTATCGTGGGTGATTTTATCTGTGATTTTATCATGGCTGATTTTCTTGTGGGTGATTTTGATATCGATGATTATCATGGGCTATCGAGGGTGAATTTATCAAGGGTGAATTTATCGTGAGTGATTTTATCGTGCGTGATTTTATCGTGGTAGATTTTGTCGAGGGTACTTTTATCATGAGTGATTTTATCGTCGGTGATATATCGTGGGTGATTTTATCGAGGGTGATTTTATCATGCATTATTTTATCATGATTAATTTTATCGTGGATGATTTTATCGTGGGTGATTTTAATATGGCTGATTTTATCATCGACTATCGAGGGAGATTTTATCATGGGTGATTTTATCGAGGGTGAATTTATCGTGAGTAATTTTATCGTGCGTGATTTTATCGTGGGTGATTTTATCGAGGGTGATTTTATCATGAGTGATTTTATCGTCGATGAAATTATCTTAGGTGATTTTATCGTGGGTGATTTTATCGAGGGTGATTTTATCATGGGTTATTTTATCATGGGTGATGTTATCGTTGGTGATTTTATCATGGGTGATTTGATCACGGGCGATTATTTCCTGGCAAATTTTAGTTTGAGTGATTTTATCGTGGGTAATTTTATAATGGTTGATTTTATCATGGGTGATTGTATCGAGGGTGATTTTATCATAGGTTATTTTATCGAGGGTGATTCTATAGTGAGTCATTTTATCGTGGGTGATTTTATTGGGGGTTATTTTTTCATAGGATATTTTATCGTGAGTGATTTTATCGGGGGTGATTTTACTAAAGGTGATTTTATCGAGGGTGATTTTACCAAAGGTGATTTTATCCAGGGTTATTTTATAGTGGGTGATTTTATCTTGGGTGATTTTATCGAGGGTGATTTTGTCGTCGGTGATTTTATCGAGTGTGATTTTATAAAAAGGTGATTTTATCGTGTGTCATTTAATCGTTGGTGATTTTAGTATGGGGGATTTTAGTTTGGATGATTTTATCATGGATGATTATATCAAGGGTGATTTTGTCATGAGTGATTTCTCCGAGGGTGATTTTCTCTAGGGTGATTTAATCATGGGTTATTTTATTGTGGGTGATTTTATCGTGGGTGATTTTATCATGGGTGATTTTATAATGGGTGACTTTATCGGGGGTGATTTTATCGAGGGTGATTTATCATGGGTGATTTTATCGAGGGTGATTTGATCACGGGCGATTATTTCATGGCAAATTTTAGTGTGGGTGATTTTATCGTGGGTAAATTTTATAATGGTTGATTTTATCATGGGTGATTGTATCGAGGGTGATTTTATCATAGGTCATTTTATCGAGGGTAATTCTATAGTGAGTCATTTTATTGTGGGTGATTTTATTGGGGGTTATTTTTTCATAGGATATTTTATCGTGAGTGATTTTGTCGGGGTTGATTTTACTAAAGGTGATTTTATCGAGGGTGATTTTATCGAGGGTGATTTTACCAAAGTTGATTTTATCCAGGGTTATTTTAATAGTGGGTGATTTTATCTTGGGTGATTTTATCGAGGGTGATTTTGTCGTCGGTGATTTTATCGAGTGTGATTTTATCGAAGGTGATTTTATCATGTGTCATTTAATCGTTGGTGATTTTAGTATGGGGGATTTTAGTTTGTATGATTTTATCATGGATGATTATATCAAGGGTGATTTTGTCATGAGTGATTTCTCCGAGGGTGATTTTCTCTAGGGTGATTTAATCATGGGTTATTTTATTGTGGGTAATTTTATCGTGGATGATATTATCTTGGTTGATTTTCTCGTGGGTTTATCATGGGTGATGTTATCGTGGGTGATTTTATCGTTGGTGATTTTATCATGGGTGATTGTATCACGGGCGACTATTTCATGGCAAATTTTAGTGTGGATGATTTTATCGTGGGTAATTTTATAATGGTTGATTCTATCATGGGTGATTGTATCGAGGGTGATTTTATCATAGGTGATTTTATCGAGGGTGATTTTATCGAGGGTGATTCTATAGTGAGTCATTTTATCGTGGGTGATTTTATTGGGGGTTATTTTTTCATAGGATATTTTATCGTGAGTGATTTTATCGGGGGTGATTTTACTAAAGGTGATTTTATCGAGGGTGATTTTACCAAAGGTGATTTTATCCAGGGTTATTTTATAGTGGGTGATTTTATCTTGGGTGATTTTATCGAGGGTTATTTTGTCGTCGATGATTTTATCGAGTGTGATTTTATCGAAGGTGATTTTATCGTGTGTCATTTAATCGTTGGTGATTTTAGTATGGCGGATTTTAGTTTGGATGATTTTATCATGGATGATTATATCAAGGGTGATTTTGTCATGAGTGATTTCTCCGAGGGTGATTTTCTCTAGGGTGATTTAATCATGGGTTATTTTATTGTGGGTGATTTTATCGTGGGTGATTTTATCATGGGTGATTTTATCATGGGTGATTTTATCGTGGGTTATTTCATCGAGGGTGATTTATCATGGGTGATTTTATCGAGGGTGGTTTTATTGTGGGTTATTTTATCGTTGCTGATTTTACCGTGAGTGATTTTATCGTGGGTGATTTTAATATGGGTGATATTATCTTAGTTGATTTTCTAGTGGTTGATTTTATGAACGGTGATTTTATTATCATGGGTGATTTTATCATGAGTGATTTTATCGTGGGTGATTTCATAATGGGTGAATTTATCCTGCCTGATTTTATCATTGTTGATATTATCTTGCATGATTTTATCGTCAATGATTTATTTAGGGTTATTTTATCATGGTTGATTTTACTGTGAGTGATTCTATCGTGGGTGATTTTCTCAAGGGTGATTTTATCACGGGTGATTTTATCGAGGGTTATTTTATCATGGGTTATTTTATTGAGAGTGATTTTATTGTGGTTGATTTTATCGTGGGTGATTTTATCATGGGTGATTTTATCGAAGGTGATTTTATCATGGATGATTTTATCGTGAGTGATTTTATCGTGGGTGATTTTATTAGGTGTGAAATTTTATCGTGGGTGATTTTATCATGGGTGATTTTATCAAGTGTGATTTTATCGTGGGTGATTTTATCATGGGTGATTTTATCAAGTGTGATTTTATCGTGGGTGATTTTATCATGGCTAATTTTATCGTGGGTGATTCTATCGAGGGTGATTATATCAATCGTAATTTTATCAAGGGTGATTTTATCGTGGGTATTTTATTGGTTGTGATTTTATCGTGGGTGTTTTTATCATTGAAGATTTTATCGTGGGTGATTTTAGCGTTGGTGATCTTATCATGGGTGATTTTAGCGTGGGTGATTTTCTCGTGGATGATTTTATCGAGTGTGATGTTAAAGCAGGTGAATTTAACTTGGGTGATTTTATCGAGGGTGATTTTATCATGGGTGATTTTATTGGGGGAGATATTATCATGGGTGATTTTAGCGGGTGCGATTTTATCGTCAGTGATTTTGTCAGGGATGATTTTTTATCAAGGGTGATTTGATCATGGGTGATTTTATCGTGGGTGATTTGATCATGGGTGATTTTAACGAGGGTGATTTTATAGTGTGCGATTTTATCGTAGGTGATATTATCGAAGATGATTTTACCGTGGGTGATTTTATCATGGGTGGTTTTATCATGGGTGATTTTGTCATGGGTTATTTTATCGTGGGTGATTTTATTGTCGATGAGTTTATCAAGTGTGATTTACTCATGGGTTATTTTATCTTGGTTGATTTTAGTGTGAGTGATTTGATCATGGATGATCATGGGTTATTTTATCGTGGGTAATTTTATCGAGGGGTGATTTTATCATGGCTGATTTTATTATGGGTTATTTTATCTAGTGTGCTTTTATCATGGGTGATTTTACCGTGGGTGATTTTAGTGTCGGTGATTTTATCGTTAGTGATTTTATCGAGCGTGATTTTATCAATGCTGATTTTATCTTGAGTGATTTTAGTGAGGGTGAGTTTATCATGTATGATTCTATCGAGGGTGATAACATGGGTGATTTTCTCACGGGTAATTTTATTGTAGGTAATTTTAGTTTGGGTGATTTTATCGTGGGTAATTTTATCGAGTGTTGTTTTATCATGGATGATTTTATCGACTTTGATTTTATTGTGGGTGATTTTATCATGGGTGATTTTAATGTGGGTGAGTTTATCGTGGGCGATTTTATCGTGGGTGATTTTTTCGAGGGTAATTTTTATCATTAGTGATTTTATCGTAGGTTATTTTATCGAGGGTGATTTTATATAGGGTGATTTTAGCATTGGTGATTTTACTGAAGGTGATTTTATCGTTGGGTTATTTTATTGTGGGTCATTTTATTAAGGGTGATTTTATCATGGGTGATTTTATCGTGGGTGAATTTATCGTAGGTGAATTTATCGTGGGTGATTTTAACAAAGGTGATTTTATCATGGGTGATTTCATCGTGGGTGATTTTAGTGTCTGTGATTTTATCGTGGATGATTTTATCATTAGTGATTTTATTGAGGGTGATTTTATCATGGGTGATTTTAGTATGCGTATGTTTATCGTAGGTGATTTTATCATGGGTGATTTTGTCGAGGGTTCTTTTAACTTGAGTGATTTTATCGTGGGTGATTTTTTTCTCGATGATTTTATCGTGGTTAATTTTATCGTGGTTAATTTTATCGTGAGTGATTTTATCGAGGGTGATCTTATCATGGGTGAGCTTATCGTGGGTGATTTTATCAAGTGTGATTTTATTGTTGGTGATTTTATCATGGGTGATTGTATCGTGGGAGATTTTATTGTGCGTTATTCTATTGAGGTTGATTTTATCGAGTGTGATTTTATCGGGGGTGATTTTATCAGGGGTGATTTTATCTAGGCTGATTTTATCGTGGGTGATTTGATAATGGGTGATGTCATCGATGGTGATTTTATAGAGGGTGATTTTATCAAGGTTGATTTAATCCAAGGTGATTTTATCGTGGGTGGTTTTATCATGGGTGATTTTATCGTGGGTGGTTTTATCATGGGTGATTTTATCGTGGTGAATTTAGTGAGTGATTTTAACATGGATGGTTTTATCTAGGGTGACTTTATCATGGGTGAATTTATTGTGGGTGAATTTATCGAGGGTGACTTTATCGTGGGTGAATTTATCGAGGGTGATTTTATCAAGGGTGATTGTATCGTGGGTGATTTTATCGAGTGTGCTTTTATCATGGGTGATTTTATCGTGTGTGATTTTAGTGTCGGTGATTTTATCGTGGGTGATTTTTTCGTTATGATTTTATCATGAGTGATTTTATCGTGGGTGATTTTATCATGGGTGATTTTAGTGTTGGTTATTTTATAGTGGGTGATTTTATCGTGGGTGATTTTATCGTGGGTGATTTTATCGTGAGTGATTTTATCATGGGTCATTTTATCGAATGTCATTTTGTCGTGGGTGATTTTATCGTGAGTGATTTTACCGTGGGTGATTTTATCGAGAGTGATTTTAGCGCAAGTGATTTTATCACGGGTGATTTTATCAAAGGTGATTTTATCGTGGTTGTTTTTATTATTGGTGATTTTATCGTGGTTGATTTTAGCTTGGGTGATTTTATCGTTGGTGATTTTATCATTGGTGATTTTATCATGGGTGATTTTATCATAGTTGATTTTAGCAGGTTCGATTTTATTGTGGGTGATTTTATCAGGGGTGATTTTATCAAGGGTGAATTTATCGTGGGTGATTTGATCATTGGTGATTTTATTGACGATGATTTTATAGTGGGTGATTTCATCAAGGGTGATTTTGTCGAAGGTAATTTTATCGTGGGTGATTTTTTCATGGGTGATTTTATTGGGGGTGATTTTATCGGCGGTGATTTTGTCATGGGTGATTTTATGGTTGGTGATTTTATGGTGGATGATTTTAATATGGGTGATTTTAGAGTGTGTGATTTTATTGGGGGTGATTTTATCATGGGTGATTTTATCGTAGGTGATTTTATCATGGGTGATTTTATCGTAGGTGATTTTATAGTGGGTGATTTTATAGTGGGTGATTTTATTGGGGATGACTTTATCGGGGGTGATTTTATCATGGGTGATTTTATAGGGGGTGCTTTTATCATGGCTGATTTTGTCGTAGGTGATTTTATCGTGGATGATTTTATCATGGGTGATTTTATCATGGGCGATTTTATCGTGGGTGATTTTTTCATCAGTGATTTTATCGAGTGAAATTTTATCGTGGGTGATTTTATCATTGGTGATTTTATCGGGGGTGATTTTATAGGGGGTGCTTTTATCGTGGCTGATTTTGTCGTAGGTGATTTTATCGTGGATGATTTTATCGTGGATGATTTTATCATGGATGATTTTCTCATGGGTGATTTCATCTAGGTTGATTTGATCATGGGTGATTTTAGCGTTGGTGATTTATCGGGGTTGATTTTATCGTGGCTGATTTTATCATGTGTGCTTTTATCATGGGTGATTTTATCGTGGGAGATTTTAGTGTCGGTAATTTTATCGTTGGTGATTTTATCGAGCGTGATTTTATCATGAGTGATTTTAGTGCGGGTGAGTTTATCATGCATGCTTTAATCGAGGGTGATTTTATCATGGGTAATTTTATCATAGGTGATTTTATTATGGGTTATTTTATAGTCGGTGATTTTATTGTGGATGATTTTATCATGGGTGATTTTATCATAGGTTATTTTTTCATCGGTGATTTTATCGAGTGAAATTTTTTCGTGGGTGATTTTATCATGGGTGATTTTATTGTGGTTGATAATGTCAAGAGTGATTTTATCATGGGTGATTTTATCAAGTGTAATTTTGTCGTGGGCGATTTTATCATGGCTGATTTTATCGTGGGTGATTCTATCGAAGGTGATTTTATCATTGGTAATTTTATCAAGGGTGATTTTATCGTGGGTATTTTATCGATGGTGATTTTATCGTCGGTGTTTATATCATTCAAGATTTTATCGTGGGTGATTTTAGTGTTGGTGATTTTATCATGGGTGATTTTAGCGTGGGTAATTTTCTCGTGGATGATTTTATCGAGTGTGATGTTATGGCAGGTGATTTTATCGAGGGTGATTTTATCATGGGTGATTTTATTGGGGGAGATATTATCATGGGTGATTTTAGTGGGTGCGATTTTATCGTCGGTGATTTTGTCAGGGATGATTTTTTATCAAGGGTGATTTGATCATGGGTGATTTTAACGATGGTGATTTTATAGTGGGCGATTTTATCGTAGGTGATATTATCGAAGTTGATTTTACCGTGGGTGATTTTATCATGGGTGATTTTATCATGGGTGATTTTATCATGGGTGATTTTATCATGGGTTATTTTATCGTGGGTGATTTTATTGTCGATGAGTTTATCAAGGGTGATTTACTCATGGGTTATTTTATCTTGGTTGATTTTAGTGTGAGTGATTTGATCATGGATGATCATGGGTTATTTTGTCGTGGGTAATTTTATCGAGGGTGGTTTTATCGTGGGTGATTTTATCGGCAATGAATTCATCGAGGGTGGTTTTATCGTGGGTGATTTGATCATGGATAATCATCGTTTTTTTATCGTGGGTAATTTTATCAAGGGCTGATTTTATCGTGGCTGATTTTATTGTGGGTGATTTTATCTAGTGTGCTTTTATCATGGGTGATTTTATCGTGGGTGATTTTAGTGTCGATGATTTTATCGTTAGTGATTTTATCGAGCGTGATTTTATCAAGGCTGATTTTATCTTGAGTGATTTTAGTGAGGGTGAGTTTATCATGTATGATTCTATCGAGGGTGATAACATGGGTGATTTTCTCACGGGTAATTTTATCGTAGGTAATTTTAGTGTGGGTGATTTTATCGTGGGTAATTTTATCGAGTGTTGTTTTATCATGGATGATTTTATCGACTTTGATTTTATTGTGGGTGATTTTATCATGGGTGATTTTATCGTGGGTGATTTTAGTGTGGTTGAGTTTATCGTGGGTGATTTTGTCGAGGGTGATTTTATCATGGGTGATTTTAATGTGGGTGAGTTTATCGTGGGCGATTTTATCGTGGGCGATTTTATCGTGGGTGATTTTGTCGAGGGTAATTTTTATCATCAGTGATTTTATCGTAGGTGATTTTATCGAGGGCGATTTTATATAGGGTGATTTTAGCATGGGTGATTTTACTGAAGGTGATTTTATCGTTGGGTTATTTTATTGTGGGTGATTTTATTAAGGGTGATTTTATCATGGATGATTTTATCATGGGTTATTTTATCGTGGGTGAATTTATCGTAGGTGAATTTATTGTGGGTGATTTTAGCAAAGGTGATTTTATCTTGGGTGATTTCATCGTGGGTGATTTTAGTGTCTGTGATTTTATCGTAGATGATTTTATCATTAGTGATTTTATTGAGGGTGATTTTATTATGGGTGATTTTAGTGTGCGTATGTTTATCGTAGGTGATTTTATCATGGGTGATTTTGTCGAGGCTGCTTTTAACTTGAGTGATTTTATCGTGGGTGATTTTTTTCTCGATGATTTTATCGTGGTTAATTCTATCGTGAGTGATTTTGTCGAGGGTGATCTTATCATGGGTGAGTTTATCGTGGGTGATTTTATCAAGTGTGATTTTATTGTGGGTGATTTTATCATGGGTGATTGTATCGTGGGAGATTTTATTGTGCGTTATTCTATTGAGGTTGATTTTATCGAGTGTGATTTTATCGGGGGTGATTTTATCAGGGGTGATTTTATCTAGGCTGATTTTATCGTGGGTGATTTGATAATGGGTGATGTCATCGATGGTGATTTTATAGAGGGTGATTTTGATCAAGGGTGATTTAATCGAAGGTGATTTTATCGTGGGTGGTTTTATCATGGGTGATTTTATCGTGGATGATTTTAGTGTGAGTGATTTTAACATGGATGATTTTATCTAGGGTGACTTTATCATGGGTGAATTTATTGTGGGTGAATTTATCGAGGGTGGCTTTATCGTGGGTGAATTTATCGAGGGTGATTTTATCGTGGATAATTTTTTATGTGACTAAATTTTAGCATATTTAATATATCTAATAATGTTATTTAATTGTTTCTAATGTGTTAACAAAGCTTAATTAATTATAAATCGTATTTCTAGGACATTGGATGCCTTAGTTCAAAACTCTGTATAAAAACAGTATTTAAGTTATAATTTATTGTATACGGGTTCTGACCTTTTTCCACTGTTTTATCTATCATTTTTTCTACAGAGCTCCTAAAATTATGATTCTGGATGCGTTGTAAACTAGACACACTCAAATTTCTAGAGGATCCAAAACCACTCAATTCGGAACTAAATTGGAATTTTCATAAAGTATAAAAGAGGGGTTAAGCATTCCAGACCGGTCCAGTGAACATACTTCAATAATTTATTTATCCAAAATGCCCTAGACCTCCTAAAATAGTGGAAATGGTGGCATTTTAAAGCTGACTCATAGAGCATTCAAAGTAGACCAGAATCATTTAATTTGGACAAGTATTGAAGTTATTAAAAGCCTTTGAACTTCACTAACCTGGACATGAGTCAACTTTGCGCGCCTATTCGAACTCCCTCTCAACTTCTTGGGTTTTATCATTGGTGATTTTATCGAGGGTGATCTTATCGTGGGTGGTTTTAACTTTGGTAATTTTATCATGGGTGATTTTATCGTGGGTGATTTTATCTAGAGTGATTTTATCACGGGTGCTTTTATCGAAGGTGATTTTAAAATTGGTGATTTAAGCTTGGGTGATTTTATCGTTGGTGATTTTTAGTGCGTGATTTTATCAAAAGTGATTTTTCGTGGCTGATTTTATCAAGAGTGATTTTATCCACGGTGATTTTATCTTGGGTGATTTTATCGTGGGTGATTTTATCGAGGGTGATTTTATAGAGAATGATTTTGTTGTGGGTGATTTTATCGAGGGTCATTTTATCGTGGCTGATTTTATCATGGGTGATTTTATCGTAGGTGATTTTATCATGGGTGGTTTAGTCAGGGCGATCTTATCGTGGGTGATTTTACCGTGGGCGATTTTATCGTGTGTGCTTTTATCGTGGGTGATTTTATCAAGGGTGATTTTATCATGGGTGATTTTATCGTGGGTGATTTTATCGTGGGTGATTTTAGAGTTGGTGATTTTATCGTGGAATTGTGGGTGATTTTATCGAGGGTGATATTATCGTGGGTGATTTTATCATGGGTGATTTTTTCAATAGTGATTTTATCGAAGGTTATTTTATCGTGGGTGATTCTATCGAGGGTGATTTTATTGAGGGTGTTTTTATCATGGGTGAATTTAGTGTGGGTGAGTTTATCGTGGGTGATTTTTGTCTAAGGTGATTTTGTCGAGGGTGATTTTATCATTGGTGATTTTATCGATGGTCATTTTATCGTGGGTAATTTTATCGAGGCTGATTTTATCGTGGGTGATTTTATCGTCAGTGATTTTATCATGAGTGATTTTATCGTAGGTGATTTTAGTGTCGGTTATATTATTATTGCTTATTTTATTATGGGTGATTATATCGAGGGTGACTTTATCATGGATGATTTTATCGTGGGTGATTTTATCGACGGTGGTTTTATCTATGTGATTTTTTCCTGGGTGATTTTATTGGGGGATATTTTATCATGGGTTATTTCATCATAGCTGATTTTAACGAGTGCGATTTTATCGTGGGTGATTTTATTAGCGGTGATTTTATCAAGGGTGATTCTATAGTGGGTGATTCGATCATGTGTGATTTTATCGGGAGTGATTTTATAGTGGGTGATCTAATCAAGAGTGATTTTATCATGGGTTATTTTATCGTAGGTTGATTTTATCATGAGTGATTTTATCATGGGTTATTTTATCGTAGGTGATGTTATCGTGGATGATTTTAGTGTCAGTGACTTTAACATGGAAATTTTAACGAGGGTGACTTTATCATAGGTGATTTTAACAAGGGTGACAATATCATGGGTGATTTTATCATGGGTGATTTTGTCGAGAGTGATTTTATCATTGGTGATTTTATCGAAGGTGATTTTATTGTGGGTAATTTTAACGTTGGTAATTTTATCGTGGGTGATTTTATTGTAGGTGATTTTATCGAGAGTGATTTTATCACGGTTGATTTTATTGAAGGTGATTTTATCATTGGTGATTTTAGCTTGGGTGATTTTAGCTTGGGTGATTTTATCGTTTGTGATTTTTCGTGGGTGATTTTATCACCAGTGATTTTATCCACGATGATTTTATCGTGGGTGATTCTATCGAGGGTGATTTTATCGTGGGTAATCTTATCATGGGTGATTTTATCGTGAGTAATTTTATCGAGGGTGATTTTATCGACACCCACGATAAAATCATCCAAACTAAAATCACCCACACTAAAATCAAGCATGAAAAATTACCCATGATAAAATCACCGACGACAAAATTACCGACAATAAAATTAACCAAGATAAAATCCCCCACTACAAAATCCGCATGATAAAATCACCCTCGATAGAATCACCCATGAAAAAATCACCCATGATGAAATCAGCGTTTATAAAATCACCCTTGATAAAATCACCCACGATAAAATCAACCCCACTAAAATCACCCACGATAAAATCAGCCACGATAAAATCACCATGATAAAATCACCTAGGAGAAAATCACCCTCGAAAAAATCACTCATGATAAAATGATCCATGATAAAATCACCCACGATAAAATCATCCAAACTATAATCACCCACACTAAAAGCTACCACGATAAAATCACCGACGAAAAAATTATCCTCAATAAAATCACCCAAGATAAAATCCCTCACTACAAAATCCCCATGATAAAACACCCTCGATAGAATCAACCATGATAAAATCATCCATGATAAAATCACCCTTTATAAAATCACCCTTGATAAAATCACCCACAATAAAATCACCCATGATAAAATCACCCACGCTAAAATAACCTACGATAAAATCACCTAGGATAAAATCACCAACGATAAAATCACCAACGATAAAATCACCCATGATAAAATCACCCTAGAGAAAATCACCCTCAAAAAAATCACTCATGATAAAATGACCCTTGATATAATCACGCACGATAAAATCATCCAAACTAAAATCACCAAACATAAAATCAGCCACGATAAAATCATTGTCGATAAAATAACACTCGACAAAATCACCGACGAAAAAATCACCCACGATAAAATTACCCATTATAAAATCACCCATGATAAAATCACCTAAGATAAAATCACTCATGATAAAATCACCCTTCATAAAATCACCCACGAGAAAATCAACAAATATAATATCACTGATAGACTGCGCTTTTGTCGCGGTGCGCTTCTATACAAATAATAATTCCCCAAGATAGTAAAAATAATGTAGCACAGTGGGAACCAAGATATCAATCCAAGGAAGTAAAGAGTAAAGAGGAATAAGAGATGAGTGATTCAAATGAGGGAAAAATGCATGAAATGAATAAAATGCAACCTAAAAATCAAGTTAAAACTAAATGAACCTAAATGGGGTTAAAATCTATATGATGTGAATGAAATGAAAAACAGAATGCTAATCGAAAAGATGCAATGCAAATCAGTACAGAATTCACAAGTTTACCAACTCAAAATCAAGTTAAAAGCACTCACCTTAGGTCAAAAATTCAAGTTGGCCAAAAATGTGAAGTAACTGCACCAAATGTTAGTAAACAACAATACAAACACTTTTTACAAAGACAAGGTTAGTAAAATATGTACAGAAAACAAAGTTGACCGAGTATCAATGATTTTGGCTAAGTTTGGTGCACCAAAATGGAACCACTCGGTCAAGTGCAATTATTTTTTATTTTTTTTAAACCCTGGCCGAGCACAAATGGTCTAAATGATGAAAGAATCAA